>JAQIXX010003565.1:0-19149 GCA_034700605.1 Willowsia nigromaculata | reverse complement strand
CGTGTGCAAAAGCTCACATCTTTCATAATTCAATGTAAAGCCAATATTATAAATAGCACACGCACAGTAGAAGCAACGCCCTTACTTTGCCTTTAGACTGCTCGGCAGAAACATGATACTTTGACTCTGGAAAACTCTACGTCTTACTTTGCCCCTTCAGCAAGTAAAATAAATCACGTACTTTGACTTATGTATTTTACATCACTTTGCTGCCACCTCACATTGATTTAGCATAGTGAACACGAGCTTCTCAATGCACACATTTTAGTTTGCATCCACCTCGCCTCATTTTACTCAAACCACCACAGTCTCACGCTTTCCATTTTGGTCCTTCGAACTTTTAGCAGTTATTTTAATTGTCAAAACTGAATCAGTGAAGTTTTAATTAGTTTTTAAAACTTTTATTTTTTATCTGTGAAATTACAAGTGAACCAGCTGTTTAGTGTAATTTCACCATGACTCTCTCAGCTCTACAGAAAGCAGAAATTGACCGTGATGCTCTACTTTTGACCATCGCCTACGTCGAAATCAAAATCATCAATCATGATAAGAAGCCAATATGTGTGTCTGGTGCAGAAACGTTAATTGAAAAGTGCAAGAAGATTCTAGATGAGCTGTTCCAAATTCAAACAAGGATTGCAGCACAGCAACCTGACGCCACCCTTCTCGCAGCACATGGGAAGACCTACATTGATTTGGTGGAACGTCTAGACGAGTGCATCATAAAACTGAAGACCATCATCAAAAACAAAACACCACCTAACACTGCCACACCCAGCACCAGCAACCCTTCCAGGTCAGTCAAGCTACCAGAAATGAAACTTCCAAAATTTTTCGGTAACTATGAGGACTGGACATCATTTGCTGATCTTTTCAAACATAACATCGACCAGGATTCTCGACTTTCATCTGCTCAAAAATTACAGTATCTGCAGGGCTGCGTCGAGGGAGATGCAAAAACATTAATCAAGTCCTTTACAATCACTGATGCTAACTATGCAGAGGCATGGACAGTACTTTCAACTCGCTACAACAATATCAGAGAAATCATCTACGCGTTAGTTAAAAAGTTTCTTCAGCTTCCGTCAATTACTCAGGATTCTACAGAAGCCGTGCAGTCACTACTCAACTCAACCCAGGAGTGCGTGCGTTCCCTGAAGGTCATGGGCCGACCAACAGACACATGGGACGACTTACTCGTTGTGATCGTTGTGGAGAAACTAGACTCCGACAGCAGAGCAGAATGGGCCAAAACGCTGACATCAACTAATCCAACCACGTTCTTGGAACTAACAGAGTTCCTGGAGACTCGGATCAGGTCCCTACTAGCAAGAGGGACATTTGCAAGTACATCTACTCTCAGTGCCCCCAAGGCACCGCCGCAACAAAAGCAACAGGCCAGAACATATCACACTTCATCACCATCATGTAGTTTGTGCAAAGAAGGACACAATCTGTTCCAGTGCAAGAAACTTCATGATATGGAGCCATCAGCAAGAATGATTGCAGTTAAGAAGACAGCAGCTTGCATCAACTGTTTGAGGGAGGGTCACGCAATGAAGGACTGCTCCAGCAAAAATAGTTGCAGACATTGCAAGAAACGGCATCACACCTTTCTTCACCATGAAATCATCGCCACCTCAGGTGGGCATCAGAAAACAGTATCAACACATACCACAACAGCAGCAGACACAGCAGTGACTCAAACATTACTAAAGACAGCTTTAGTTTCACTCGTGGATCTCTTCGGAAATAAACAAACATGCAGGGCATTCCTTGATGATGGGTCAGAGGTTTCCTACATGACTGAACGAACATGTTCCGCACTACGTCTAAAGAGGACTAGGACTGATGTAATAGTCAAGGGTATAGCAGGATGTGCAGCAGCAAGAGCAAAATGGAAGGTAACAACACGAATCTTTTCCAGTTATGATGACACATTTGTCGATGTTGAATGCTATATCCTCCCACAAGTTACCGGTCAAATGCCAAGATCCCAATTAGAAATTTCAACATGGAAGCATCTTCAGAAGATCCAGCTAGCCGACCCCAAATTCAACAACCCTGGAGAAATAGACATATTACTCGGAGGTGATGTCGTCTCGTCTGTCATGAAAAATGGGATTCGACATGGGAAGAAGAACTCACCAACCGCTCAGAAAACAATCTTTGGGTGGGTTGTATCGGGAAAAGTCAGCAGCACCAGCGCTACTATTGTTCATGCACATCATTCAACTTGCCAGCTCACCGAACTCGTTCAGCGTTTCTGGGAAATCGAACGAGGGTCATCAGTCAAACCACATACCCCGGAAGAGGAGGCATGCGAAAACTTCTTCAAATCATCAACAACTCGCGACCCCACAGGCAGATACATGGTACGTCTACCTTTTCATGACAAATACAAAAACAACATTTTTAATTGCATTGGAGAAACGAGAAATTTTGCCATGCGTCGACTTTATCAACTGGAAAGAAGATTTCAGAAGTACCCGAATCACCACCAATCATACATCGACTTCATGAACGAGTACCTGACGTTGGGCCACATGGAACCAGCGGATCCATCCAATCAAGCTATCTACATTCCACACCACTTTGTTCTAAAAGAAGACAGCACTACGACAAAACTAAGAGTGGTCTTCGACGCCTCCATGAAGAGCACTACTGGGATCTCACTCAATGACATGTTAATGGTTGGTCCAACCATTCAGGAAGACTTATTCTCCCTCCTAATTCGATTTCGACTGAACATGGTGGCGCTCAAGGCAGATGTGGCGAAAATGTATCGCCAGTTCCAGCTTCACCCAGACGACAGGAATTATCATCGGATTCTATGGAGGAAAAGCAAGAATGAACCAATCAAGGAGTATAGATTGTCAACTGTTACCTATGGAACGGCAAGCGCACCCTATCTTGCCACAAGATGTCTCATCCAATTATCTGACGATGAGCAAATGCGGTACCCAGCAGCAGCGGAGACCCTTCGATCTGACACCTTTGTGGATGACCTACTCAGCGCCCACCCAAGTACTGAATCTGCAAAGAGCATTGCAAAGGAGCTCATCTCACTTCTAGATGCAGGAGGAATGTCCATTAGAAAGTGGTGCAGCAATGACCCTTCAGTGATGGCAGCCATCCCAGCAGAGCTTAGAGAAGAAACGGCAGAACATACATTCGACCACGACGCAGTAGTCAAGGCATTGGGGATTATCTGGAGTACACAAGAAGATGCATTCAGGTTCAAGGTCAAGTCTAAACAAAACGTTTCAACCAAGCGTGAACTTCTCTCTGAAATCTCGAAAACGTTCGACCCCCTCGGATTCTTGTCACCATTCACAATCAACGCCAAGATCTTGTTTCAGAAGGTTTGGCAAACATCACTAGACTGGGATGATCAACTTCATGAAAATCTGCAAGATGAATGGACAAATTATCAACAACAACTTCAAACTATTACCGAAATAAAAATTCCAAGATGCATTGTCAGCAGCAATGTTCAGAGCTATGAGTTGGTTGGATTCTCCGATTCTTCAGAACGAGCCATGGCATGCGCAGTGTATCTCAAATGTATCCTCCAGGATGGATCCATATTTGTCAATCTTCTAACATCCGGGACCAAGGTGGCACCCACGAAGCAACAATCTATTCCAAGACTGGAATTGTGTGCTGCTGTCCTGCTGGTGGAAAGATTGGAGCTACTTATAAAATCTATTAAATTCAAATTCACTATTACTTGCTACACAGATTCCATGATTGTATTACATTGGCTTGCATCGCAATCTCGGCGGTGGAAGACTTTCGTTGCCACGAGAATTTCTCAAATCCAAGAGGTGGTACCCGCCAGTCAATGGCATCATGTTTCTAGTGGAGACAACCCAGCCGACCTTCCAAGTAGAGGAATTACAACAGCGGAGTTGCAGACCTCATCTCTGTGGTGGCATGGCCCAGCTTGGCTAACTACAAACAAACAACAATCTGCAGTGACCACCGACGTGACTGACCTCAGCCATGTAAGCTGTGAAAGGAAAAGGGAGATAGTGATGACTCACCACTCAGCAACAGCAGTTCCCTTCATCAGTGCATGGCTTAGCCATTTTTCGACTTTGAAGAAAGCAACGGCAACAACAGCTGTGTTCCTGTGCTTTATAGATTTTCTGCAGTCAAAGAAACGCTTACAACTCACTGGCGATTTGTATCCCATCCCACCAGCACAACGCAAGAAGGCGCTTCATGTTCTAGTTCGATTAACACAGGCAACATATTTTGCGGAAGATATCAAACATTTGAAGAAGCACAAGGAAGTATCAGTAACCAGCAACATCAAATCACTAGCTCCATTTATAGATGAGTTTGGAGTTCTTAGAGTTGGAGGGCGACTTCATAAGGCTCAAGTTCCAGAGGATATCAAGCACCCAATTCTCCTATCAAAGCAGTGTATTCTGTCCAAATTGATAATTCAAGATTGCCATCTTAGTCATTATCATGGAGGAAACTCCCTAGTTCACTCAGCTATACGCCAAACGTATTGGATTCTGGCTGCCAAGGACGCAATCAGACAACTCATCCGAAAATGTGTACGATGTAGAAGAGCAAGAGCAACCACTATGAAGCAGTTAATGGGCCAGTTACCGTCACCAAGAGTCACTCCACATCAACGAGCGTTTCTCCACGCAGGTGTTGACTTTGCGGGAGCCTTCAACGTATACATGAGAAGAGGAAGAGGAATTAAACCTGAAAAGTGCTATCTCGCGATTTTTGTTTGTTTCGCCACCAAGGCAGTTCACTTGGAGGCAGTGACCGATTTATCAACTGGAGCTTTCATAGCAGCCTACAAGAGGTTTACATCAAGAAGAGGAGTAAGTAGTCACCTATACTGCGACTGCGGTACCAATTTCGTTGGAGCTAACAACGAGTTCCAAAGATACATCATTCAAGCAGAAGCCCAATTTCAACAGCAACTCACTACATTCGGCCCCACCTGGGTATTCAACCCACCTGCAGCTCCACATCAAGGTGGACTATGGGAATCCGGTGTCAAGTCTGTCAAGATGCATCTTACCAGAGTGGTGGGGACCAGCATCCTCACCTTCGAAGAATTCCAAACAGTTCTTTGTTGTATTGAAGCATGTTTAAATTCTCGACCTTTATGTCCCTTGTCTAGTGATCCCACCGATTTCACCGCATTGACTCCTGGTCATTTCCTAATTGGTGGACCACTGACCGCTGTTCCTGAACCTGATGTGATTGATCTCAACGTAAACCGGCTTGATAAATGGCAGCGGGTACAACAACTCAGTCAGCACTTCTGGAAGAGGTGGAGTGCTGAATACCTCATCAGTTTGCAACAACGTTTCAAGTGGACGAGAAAGGAGGCAAACCTATCAATCGGGGATTTAGTCATCATACACGAAGAAAATCAACCACCCATGAAGTGGAAGCTAGGACGCATAGTACAGGTCCACCCAGGACAAGATGGCCTTGTCCGCACCGTGACCTTACGCACAGTAGTAGACGTAACAGCAACGCCAGTACGATTCAATGAAACTATTAGACCAATTCAAAAACTAAGCCCATTATTGTTTAGCAATGAAAATTGATATTATGCTCTGGATTTTTTGTTATCTTTCTTTTGATGCAGTATTGTTTGGTGCGAATAGCCCAGCAATTCAATGCAATCTTAAAACTCATGTTCATTTTTGGTTTGACGCGGTACTAATCTACCAAACAGTTCTTACAGAAAGATGTAACATGAGTGTCCAAACGTTCATTGTAGTTCTAAAAGTTCATTGCTGAACAATTGTTCAGGGCCCGGGAGTGTTTGCTCCGTAGCAAATATGTTAATCTTAATCTCAATACGATGCGTTACTGTAAATTCATTTCCCTAAAAAGATTGTCTTAAAACCTAAAATATATTTATTTGTCTAATAACCTAATCTGATTATGATAATTTGTACTCAAAATGTCCGGTCAATGAATGTCCTCTAATTGTCATAGTCAATAACCTAAAATTGATGTGCCGTGTGCAAAAGCTCACATCTTTCATAATTCAATGTAAAGCCAATATTATAAATAGCACACGCACAGTAGAAGCAACCCCCTTACTTTGTCTTTAGACTGCTCGGCAGAAACATAATACTTTGACTCTGTAAAACTCTACGTCTTACTTTGCCCCTTCAGCAAGTAAAATAAATCACGTACTTTGACTTATGTATTTTACATCACCTTGCTGCCACCTCACATTGATTTAGCATAGTGAACACGAGCTGCTCAATGCACACATTTTAGTTTGCATCCACCTCGCCTCATTTTACTCAAACCACCACAGTCTCACGCTTTCCAAAATTCCTTTCCTTTTAACAAAATCATGCTGAGCGTTTACATTTTCAGATATGCATGATGATTTATCTACTTTTATGGTCACTATGCTATGCCAAGAGAAAGGAATGACGAAAAAGGAAGATTTTGGACGGGATTTAGCGTAACTTCTCACAAACTTGTCAGTTAGTAGTTTTCTGAGCTCGAGCTGTGCTGTTGCTTTTTTCCTGAGTCTCACTAGCGCATTAACGTATTTACGTGTAAGGAGCTGTTCATCGTTAGTGCATTCGCGTCACAAGTGGGTGAGCCAGTTTTGTTTGGATGAGTGGTACGTTTGTGTGAACGATGACTGCTTGAACTTCTGCATGATAACGTGAGCTCAAATGATTTTTTTCGGAATGCATTCCAAAAATTGGAAACTTAAAAATTTCCATTTGTGATTAATTTCTGTTTCATCAGAGAAGAATTTCTATGCCCACCTATACGTACACTTATAATGTTATGAGTGCTTACTTACTAATTTAAAAACATTTAATGGCATCCATGATCTCCACTCTCATTCCCAATAACAATAAAAAACATTTACATCACTCCTTTTATGCAATGTGTCAACTATCTAAGTTTCACATTTTCAGTTTGTATAATAGTTGTATTGATTTTATAGGGCTTCCTGAAATGAAATCCTCATGGGTTCCTTCCCTTTAGATGGAAATCAACCCAAAATTCTTCAAAATCATAAAAAGAAGACAAGCTTAGAGGCATAAAATAAAACAACGGCACAGGGACAATTTACAAAAATTCAATAATTATTATGTGAGTTTATTAAAGTAAAAATTTACAATGTAATAATTAAGAAACGACACAAATTGTGTACTTCTAGTAACTAACATTAGGTTTATCTTATCTATTTTGACTTCAAAATTCACTTGTTAAAACTGCAAATGCCAACACAAAATCCAACATGATCTATAATAGCATATTGCTTAGTGGTTTATTTTGTAGTATGACAATGAAACACGCATGTATTTTGTACTTAAACATTTTAAAAAATTGTGATGGTTTCTTATGTGTCACTTTGACCTATCATCTCCAAAATTTGGATTTTCGTTTGTTTAATTAATAAAATAGTGGGGAAAATAATAGGCTTATCAAGACATATTTAAACTCTCCTATATTACATTAAGTTTAAAGCTAACAAAATCTAGTGGAGTATACCTAAAATATTTAGTATGGGAGAAAATATTTATGCACAAAGACTTTATGAATATTGCAGCAGTATATGCACAAGGCTATGATTTTTCAAGTGAGAATTTTCCCGTTCTTTTCTAGCTATAAACAATGGTTGTCACATATTATTTAACGTCGAAATGTAGATTTTCGTCTTGATCGACAATTCAAATACCCAAAAGAGGTAAAAGTCTCAATAAGAAAGCATAGAAATTAAATTTATAAACATTTAATAATATAATTTTTAAACTGAATTTTCAATGTAACTATGTATCATTGAAGCAACTATCAACGTAAATTCTTACAAAAACAATACCTTACGGTCAGAAAAATCCAATTGCTGAATTTAAATGAACAGATCAGTATACAACTTCAAACATTGCATTATGATGAATTCTGTAAAAGGGAAAGGACAATGTTTGAGAATCAAACACCTAATTCCCACGCATGGCTTTCTTACTGCATTTGTAAGCTTACGCGGTACACACTAACAAGTCCGCAGAAACCAACGAGTCAAAAAACAATTGAAAAGTTTTCCATTCCAAAATTCGGAACTATTTAGTAAATGTCAATATGTATAATAGATATACAATGCAAACATGTAATGCTCTCCTTTCCAAAATTTGGAATTCTGCTAGATATACACATAAACCGTAAGAACCAGGTTCAGCTTAAAGACTGACAGCGTTATGACTAGCTGTTATGTTGATTATATATTAAACACATATATGATTGAAAAAATTATTAAACCTCCCTAATTTTCAAAACATAAGATGAATTATGTTTTCAGCACATTTTGATGTCATAAAAATTTATAAGAAGAATACGTAAATTATCGCTATGTTCAATTTTTTCCATGAAACCAAATAATGAGTTGATGTGTGTATGAATATGTCATAGCATTTAGTTCAAAACATTGTCTAATGTCTCGAAATACTAAAAAAATTCTAGGTTTGTTGGTGCCACACGTGCACCATGTAACAAAGTATGTTTAAAGCTCCATCTGACACCCTTATGATCACGTTTTTGTCTAAGGAACAATACAATACTGTATGTGCCAGTCATTTAGAAACAATTCAAGCAGAAAACTGCTGAAACCCGCTGAATTTTTTGGATTCTGCTCCCTGTGTGCACCATTCATTCCTTAATCTTCGGATTGTTCAAAAATTTGGAAAGTCAAAAATTAGATTCCAATTTGGAAACTAAAATGTTTCTTAAAGTGAGTAAAAACGCTTTCTATGTTTTACATTACCGGCTCCTTAGGAGCTTCTCTTTTGGATTCAAAAACTTTTGAAACTTGAAGTAAATAACTCATATAATATGTAAACTGATTATTTTAGATTTTATAAACAATCGTAATTAATTTCATTATAATTACATTTCTGTGAGATTTATAACTGCAGCAAAATTAGAAATCTCACTCAGAAAATCAATCAGTTTCCTGCATACTTAACTTTAATGACAGTTCAGGAATAAATAGATGTAATGTAAATACTGTCATAATTAATTTTTGGCAATCACAACAAGAAGATTTTTCGAATTTTGAACTTATGAATTTAACATTTTTTTCATCTAAAATTCCGTTGGATGACTCCTTAAAAACCTAAAATTTAAAGTTTTAACACGAAAGACACATTCAAAAAGTTTGAAAGGAAAGTTGTGCTTAAATATTATGCAGAGAATGAAAAACATACATTACAATAACATTAACATACATACATATATTAACTGCATTCAGTCTAGTAGTGACAAGGAGATAAGAAGCTGAGAAATGTACCTGTAATCGTCGTTTTTGGAATTCCAAAGCCAGTTTATATTTAAATAAATGTATGTAGGCACACATGCGTTGATTGTTTATGGAAGCAGGATGTAAAATTTTAGAATTCCAAATTTTGGATTTGAACACCTGAAGCATAATTCTCACACCTAATTGTATTTTCACTAGAGCAGTAGGTTTACAGAGAGTAAACGTTAGGTGATCTGCGTTGACAAGAGTAAATGCATGTGAGAAACATCCTTTCTAGTTTCATTTTATACACATTCAAAATAGTGATCTTTCAAAATCCAGGTAACTGACTCGATAACTGTATATTTTGATAAAGATATACACGGGTTAAAATGCTAACCGCTAATGATAACGCTCACAAAAAGAGGTGTTTATTCATTCATGTTGTTGCAGGCTTCCGCCCACTCATATTCCATCTTTTGACCTCTCGCAAGATTTAAAAATTCAGTGATCGTTAGCATTTAATTGTAAAAGTCTCTGTGATAATTAAAACATTTCTATCTTCTAGCTTGCGACAAAAAATTACGTTCTTCAAATCACGGTAAATTATGGACACGCTATTCCAAAAATATGAAAAATAGCTGGTAACCATATGATGTGTTCTATAAGAAATGGAAATCACGACATGAATGCGAACATATGTAAAAAAAAGTAGTCAGCAGTTGATATGATTTAAATTGAGTCAGTATTTATATGCAGGGTCGTGTATCATGAAATATTGACCATTTTCTAGTATATAATAATATTTTGGTCAATTTTTTAACGTTATGAAATAATAAGAAATGGTACAGAAGTCAAATGAAGTAGTTTTTATCAAGCCAATAGCGCCGAGGAAACAGACGTAAAAGCAACTAATAATAGTACTTGAATTAAAACAATGCTTTTAAGTTTCATGACAATAAAATGATGAAAATCAATATTCCAAGAGTCAAAACAATAGCAGTCTAAAAACAAATCTTCTGGATATCCATTAATCATAGGAGGAGAATGTTTTGAGTATTCAAATATTCTCATAACTTTTTAATGTACTTACTCTGATTAACCAAACAATGCCAACATAGGCGATTAAAGTGACATCAGGGATTCTAGAGACTTAATGCTATAATATGAGAGTAAATACTATGAAGCCAACAACACGGAGTGGCTAATTATACTTTATTGCTGCTAAATGCTTGCCATTTATGTGACAGTAACAGTTTTAAAGTGCTGTAATAGTGTCATCTGACAATCTTGAAATCTTGTGATAATATTCCTGCCCATGGAACAAGGATTACCTACCATTCCATTTTATCAGAACAAGGCAGTAAGTTATTACAGAAAACAATCGACATTTAGTGTGAAATCTAGGATATTCACACTATTTACATGATTCGCCATTTCTGAACTCATTTGATAAGAACGTTAACCTAATTTTTTGAAGAATTGTGAATTCAATCTGGATATTAAAATATTTCATATAGTAATAATAAACACATTCAATGTAATAAAATACCGTGTCCATAAGAGTTTCTTCTTTGGATTTAAAATTTTATAAGACTTGACTTAAATATTCCATATACTAAAATAAGTATCAATATCAGCTTTTTTAAAATAACCGCGATATTTAAGTTAAGGGATACGTACTTACGTACGTACGTAAGACTAAGACATCAGTCAATCAGATATCAGTTTTTGTTATTAGACCTCTGTGTGATGTTTATTTATAAATTAAAATCTAGAACATCAAGCAATAGCTTCTGCATAACGGTAATGACATGTAAGGCAATACGGCAATAAGCAAGCTAGGACATAATTACAATTTTGAAATCATATGAAAATATCGAATTCCGGGATTGGACCCATCAATTTGACATTGACCCATCAAGAAAATACGCGCATTAAGTTGGTGGGAGAAATAGTATGTTCGGGAAACGCCACAAATTTAAGCACCCCAGTCAATAAGCTTTACGAATAATGTAGACACCTTTTCCAACACAAACCGAAATTTAGGTGAATAATATAGCATGCCACTGCGCACGTATTTTGTACAACATGCAAACAATCATACTTTGCTATGCTTTGTTACGCATTCTTTCTACTGCGATGAAATTCTTGTAGGGAATTCACTTATTTACTTGCTAAAATATTGTTACATTGCATAACAAAGAGCTCAGTAGATTCCCAGACAGGAGAGAAGATACAACCAAAAGGCTACTGCGAAAGTTGCTTGTGAGCAACCGGTTAGAGCTATCAGTCAAAAGTCCATGTGCCTTGTTTACGAGAGTGCTTAGAGCCTTTCGGAATTGAGGGTTTTGCATGCGTGCATGCAACACAACGTGTTGTCTGGCAGTGACACTGACACATAGTAAAACCTGCCACTGGTTGTGTTCTGTTCGAAAATTGTGTCTTGTAACAATTTTTGCCAGTTTTGTGTCCGGAAAGGAGGTTTTTTGGAGTGAATCAAGTACAGAGTGTTAAAAATACACAGTGTCACTAACTCGCTTGTCATTCATAATTCTCTAAAAAAAATTGATAAAAATGTTTACGCAAAATGATCAACTGAGCGGTAAGGGTAGTTGTTATATTAGTTATCTACATATTCAACCGACTGACTTTTTTCAGAAAATGCATGCAACACTCATACAGTTTTATTATTACTAATTTATATAACTTAATCTTTTGAAAATTATATGATACAGATGAGGATTTGGAGTCAAGTTTTGGAGACAATCAAAGGGGAACGAGTTACAGACAAAAATGTGATGGCAGTAACGAGTCGAATGCCGACAAGGAAAGCACTGATGGGGGAGTAGTTCAAATTCGAGTGAATCATCAGACGAAGATGATGATTCAGAGAACGACACTGAAGATGACACTTCCAAAAGAGTTTTGCGTCCAACCTCTCCAAATACACCATCCATAACTATGCCACTTAAAAATACTCAAGTTAATCCTACATTGTCAACCCTAAATGTAGTGAGGGCACCTGTGCCTTCTTTGACTTATGTAAGCTCTGATATTACACAGCGCCAGCATATTCCAAAGGTTGGCTACAAAACTGTAAAAGGGGGAACTGCAAGGGAAACTGAAAGGGTGGACGAAGCAATGTCACCTGCTTCGCGAATTTCAGAGAGTGGAATCTCACAAAGTAACGATAAAAATGATGATAATACCATTCCAGATGAAGAAAATATTTTGAATCTGGATTTTATTATAAAATGCTACAATCAAGTTGCACAGCCCAGCCACCGCCTTAACCAGATGAAATGCCTAAACAGTTTATGCATCTACCTGACAACAGTTAAAGCGAAAGAATGGAAGTACATGTTTCGTAAGAAGGATAGAACGAGAATTTTCTTCAGTCGTGTAAATTCTTACATTCAGTTCAGCTAAATATGTATCGAATCATGTTAAGTAAATTGAAAAAGCAATTTTATCTTTTTTATAGCTAAATTCACTGTACTGGGGCCGTGGTGACTACAAGAACAACGAAAATTTTAAACCCTGGTGTGACTATTTTATTAAAAAGGCAAAAAACCCACACAAGAAGATCATTTCCAAAATATATGGAAATACATCAGAAATGATTGGTCGGTATTGCGTTAACGAAGGTTATCGACAAATCACAGCGGCTCTACTAGTGAAGCTCTTCGGTAAGAACTTGGTTATGAATTTTTGTTAGGATTATACTACAACTATTTAAATGTTTTTTTTCAGCGGTGAAACAAAAACCTAAAGGCGACATCAGGCATCAGTTGGGGTCCAAGCTCTATAAGGAAGCCCAATCAGTTATAAATGGGAAGGACCAAAGTGTATGGGCTCAAACAATTGTTCTTCCATTGGAACTAAAACAGCATTTTCCTAAGGCCAAGTTTGAAGAGAATTTCTCAAGCACGGATGACTACATGGTGGATTACCGTAAGTATTATAAAGTTCGTTTTAAAATGCAGTCAAATTATACAATGGAAAGTTTTACATGTTTTTATTGTGGTTAGACTCTGGAAGAGAAAACAATGAACACCTAAAACATGTAATACAAACGGAAGAGTCAGACAGATTGACAACAGAAGAAAACATACACAACAGCCCGTCAAATATTGTTAATGATCGGATATTTTCAAACAAAGCGATCATGGAAAAATTAGGAAGTTTGGAAAAGATTTTCCTTGAAAAGCAGTCGGTCATACAAAAAGTAGAAGAAATATTGTCGGTCTTTAAGCCCCATGTAGAAAAAGGTTTGCACGAGATCGAGGAAATCAGAAATCAGGTTTTACTGACACCAAAGGAAGCCAGAGTCAGGAGCATCCTACCCGATAATCTGTTAACAGCAGCTGCAGGAAGTACATGTAACTTGTTCCAAACAGCAAAGCAACAATCAAGCCACACTCACAAGATTCTTGATAAAATGGAAGGTATGATATTTGTGCAGTATGGTTTAGCCATTCTGCTTTCTTCATTTGAAAAGTTTTCTTGTGCTTCAAAATTTAGATATGGTTCCTTTCCATCGTGCAGCTGCTGTACCATCAACAAGCCGTGGCCTTTACAATGGAATTGGAATTGATGGTCATAACAAACAAGGAGAACTTTCAGTGTGTATCCCAAGTAATATCCATCCGGGAATATTGCAAAAAAAGGAAAGCTTAAAGCGGGAGCTAAAACATTCCGAAGGTAAAACTTAAAATACTATAAATATTGTGATAATTAAGTGTTTGTGATTACTAGATTTACCTTAGTTGTTAATTTGGTTTTAGTAAAAACCAAAAAGAAAAAGAAATCTCATGAAAACTAAACGCTAGTAAGGGTGTCTCCGACAATGTAAGTATAAAACTAAAATAAATTGACGATACTGATAAATATATTTGCGAAATGTATTATTTAATGTAATTTTGATTTAAATGTTTTCAGGTAAATAAGCATGGAATTAAGGAAAAATCACCGACGCAGATTGGGAGAAGATAGGCAAACCAAGGTTAATGCTTGTGTATACGCTTGTGTTTTTACATGGTTGTGTGCAATTCGTTGCAATTTTTTTTCTAAAAAATATTTTTATTTTCTTTATGTATATAAGTTTAAACTACAATTTTAATAAAACCAAATAAGAAAGGATGAGCATTGTTTCTGTTTTATTGTAACTTTTTTATGGCATGGCATGTACGAATGGCATTAGAGAGTTCATAAAAGAATCTTAAGAAACACAGTCATCTGTATTTGATAGATGCAATGCTTTTGTAAAAACAGGATTCAACGATTCATTAAAAACGCGTCGTGTTTAATTAACCCCAGCAAAATGAATCCATTTGGATGAAAAATTTTCAGTCCAGCCCCATAAGGTGAAGGTACAAATCTGCAATATAGGTTTTACATACTTCATAACGAGGTGAAAAGCATTCATGAGAAATGTATGCATTTCAGTTATGCTACCATACGTTGGCTCAGTTAGGGTTTTATCTCTCGCCACTTTTGTCCCGTGTGCAGTGAGCAGAAACCTAAGAGGATGCGTTCTCAGGGTGGTTCTTCCAAAGTTTGGGCTCTCAGGTAGAATAGATTTGTAAAGTGTGCACATGTTGTGTAAAATTCCAAAATTTGGACTCTCATCTTTTGGGTCTGGTATAACTAAAACCATGCGAACACATTGTGAGTCATGAATCATATATAGAATAAAGTCATTTCTTCACTACTTGTATTACGATGGATTGTAAATTATCATCATCTATCAACAGTATTTTTAAATTTGCTATTGTATTTTTACCTTTATTATTGCTATCAAAAAGCCTTTTTACAATTTAATTTCAACTAAATAATCCTTATATATTTACTGGTACATTATATTCCTTAAAATCGTAAAGTTCCAGAAAGGAAAAGAAATCTTGCTATAACTATTAGTGGGTGACATTTCACAGTAATTGCATTGAATTGATACCAAATCATGAAAGTGCAATTCATTTAAAAAAGCGCATAAAAATTTTATAAACAAACCGTTCTAATGCATTTTCATAGCAGATAAAGTTTCCATTCATTTGTGACTTAGCTTTATAGTGGTATGTTATGAAGAAAAGGGTTGAACAAATCCTCTCTACGGCGGCCATACGGATTAAATACATACAGTAACTGTGCAGGACAGTGCAAGCCATACACATAACCTTCGTTTACATATAGTCATTGTATGGTTATTGCTCGTCTTAGAGTAAAGAAGAAAAACGACCAAAGAAATCATCTCACAAGCTTTTTTGTCCAAAATTTGGACTTCAACAACACTTACGCTGCAACATGTATGCTTTATTTGGTACGTTGTTCCAAAATTTGGACTTCTAAATGGCAACCTTCAATTCTTATGTAGAATGCATTGAAACTTTGAATGTTAACAGGTTGCAGCTTTTAATAATACTATGACAAGCTTCTTCATTCTCTAGCATGCAGTAAGATTTGTCATGCTGTTGATACGATGGTTACGTTATAGGAATCAAAAAACAAACCTTGTATATTACGAGACCTAAACCGACCGAGTATTTGTTCGTAGCCACATGCTTTACCTGCACGTTTTGCTATGGGTTAGAAGGGAAGGAGATTGAGAGTTTACGAACATATTTACGCGAGTTTCTGTGAAGACTGGTAAGTTAGTAGTCTTCTGGGCTCGAGCTGTGCTGCCGGTTGTTTCTCTGCACGGTCTCCCTACAAACATGAACTTACGTGTAAGGGGTTATTCATTGGTAATGTATTCTCTTTAAAAATGGGTGGGCTGGTGTTCTTGGTGTGAGTTGAACGTTTGTATGAACGATGGCAACTCGGAATATACCATAAACCTGCACGCTCAAATAAACGTTACGTAGGCATGATAATTTTTGCAGAAAGCATATTCATAAGTAGGCAACAACTTGTGAAAATATTTTCATCAGCGGAAATTAGTATGCAGAGGTCAGATCCCAATTTGAAGGTAATATTTTTAAATAAATGGTTTGGTTTATTCACGATATATTTATTTATGTAGGTATATTTATTTTATACTTGTTCATCCGTAAATTTCAAATGAAACGCCAAGGCGCCTACTTAGCTTGAGAGAGGCTACTATTTGGATCAAATTTGTAAATTTATTAAATTAACACAAATCAGGAAAAATTATAAAATTTTTAGATTTATGGCATATGCCTTTTCGTCACCTTATTTCTCAGGCGGGCGGCTCTGAATTTTCGGTTTTGGGCTCTTCGAGCTAAAAAAATAGACAATTAGTGACGATTCCGGAATATTAGGATGATAAACCCTAAGGTGAAAATGTAAATGGAAAAAGGACTTAGTGCATACCTATTTATGACTTTTCGCCAGAAGAAATGAAGATACTAGTCTGCCCTTCACGTTATGAGAAATGAATGCAATTTGACGATCATATGCAGACTGAAATATACGTATATCGTATCTCCTTTTCACAATAGGCTTGCGCCCTAGACTTTGTTTGCACCTGCTCGGAGTACATGAGGACTTATCTTTGCAAACAATGTATTGACAAGAACACTTACCTCCAGAATCACGTAGTGGCGGGTTGAGTACAAAAAAAGGTTGTCCAAAAAATATAGAATTGGGTTTGAAACATGATTAATGGATTGATTATTTTTATTAATGATTTACATAATCAAAGACTAAAAATTCTTAAATAATTTTTTCCTTGGGGTTTATCACCTTAATATACCGGAATCGTCACCAGTTGTCTATATTTCAGCTCTAAGAGCCCAAAACTGTAAAATAAGAGCCATTCCCTAAAAAATAAGGTGATGAAAATTTTTCTCCCAGATTTAAGTGCACCAGTGAATTCAAAGATATAAAATTTGACACTAAGATGGAAACTTTTGTCGTTGTATATGTATATGAAGGCAGACGTTATCTGTTTACATGCGATAGTTTATTTAAGGCATTCTTTGACTAGCGAGGCCTCCATCTGAACGGGGCAAATTGATATGTAGATGCATCTACTTTCTAGTCCTTAGACTCCGGGGCGTCTATTTGGGAGATACTAGTAAATGAAAGAGGGTGTTTTATTGGAAACTTACGGTATTCAATAATCATCTCTGACACACAACATATCATTAGTGTTTTAACTAGTGAGCCCTTTTAATATTATGTTGCAAAATATTAATTGCTTTTCAGTCAATTCAGCAACATCTCTTCCAACGACACCAAAAACGATGGAAGGAACTACATCCACATCTACCGATGAAAGATTTTATAAAAAATCTTTTAAAGGAATTGGCATTTCGCATCTCTCCTCAAAGAAAAGCTTAGATAGGAAAAAGAAGAATAAAAAGCAAGAAAAATCTTTAACTCAAACGGGTACTGACTAAACATCTTCTTGTAACGTTTTTGCTAAAACTTAGATACTGTAATTTTACGTGGATAAAAACGAGATATGTTGCTAAATAATTATTATGAATATTTTTTATTAATTTTGGTGAACCAGATGGGGATAACAGGCTGTTCTATGAAGCTTTATCTCGGGACATTAAGAAAAATAATGAAACAAGATTAAAAACATTGACTGAAAAGTTCAAAATGGAAAAGAAAATTTACAAAGAGAAGAAAATTGAAATTAAAAAACATAAGCTGGAATTCGTGGAGTTACATAAAAAGCTAGTGACACGCACTAATGAAATCAAAAGATTAAGGGTTCTGACTTATCAGCCTACGTCTCTTACTGCTGTGGTATACAGCATGGAAGATGTATTTGGAACTGGTGAGGAAGATTTTAACCGCGCGGTTTCCTTCTTGGAGTCCTTGAAAAAGGCTAAAGAAGATGGCGATCAACCAAAGACCCGTGAACTTTTAAAAGGTTACACAATTCTAAACATTAAATGTAGTGTTATAGAGATATGTAGAGATTTGTTTAGTTTCATAGAGGATTTCAAGTAATTTGTCATGATTCTTAGAGTTTATTAGAGATTTCCCGATACTCATACTATTTTTTATGTATGTTTTTGACTATTTTGAGGAAATTTTTTTGATCCGTGATTGCTTTTCGTCTCATCAAATTTATATGTAGTATTTAGCAATGATTGCTAGCTATATTTAAAACATATTTATTTTGCTCTATTTTTATTTTAATGACGATTATCAGAATTTAAATTTTTATATATTTTGGATACAGAGCTCCTTGAAATCGCTTCCTCCTCTGGATCCTCCCATGTAGACGGAAAAGAACATAGAAGCACTAAAGTCTCCAAAAATAGGAAGAAAATAGAGAAAAATGATGAATGTTGGGGCGATGGAGGATTCACAAAAATAAAGCAACAGCATGATGATTGCAAAATTCTCAAATAAAATACAGAAATGTAATGCTAGATTTATATTTCTAGTAGCGGCTTAACAATTTTAAATTAAAAACACAACTGTTAAGGTTGTATATCCAAACTGAGAGTTTATTGTGATCTATTATGGCGTATTAATTTTTAAAATTCAGTGATTTTATTTTGTAGTATAGGAATGAAAAGTAACTATCCAAGTAAGTTTATCAATTTTAAAAATATTCTGTTTGGGAAAAAAGACAACAGGTGTTTAGCTGACTTTATTTTGGTACAGTAAGATTTGTGAATCTCACACATTCATCGGTTTTGGCTGCAACTATACCAAATTTACGAATTCTTTAGCCCAAGATATTAACAACCAAAATTCATTTAAAGGGTTAACATGTGTTTAAAAATAACTTGCTCTACTCAAAAAAAGGTTGGTTTATCCAAAATAGTAAGGAAAAAAAAAATTGCTCTTTTTAATTTTATATAAAAAATCACGACAAAGATATGAAGGCATACTTACCGTAAAATCTGAAATAGACGCCTCTTCGGAATTACGCGCCCCCCTTTAAT
>JAQIXX010003564.1:0-19156 GCA_034700605.1 Willowsia nigromaculata | reverse complement strand
GTAGCCTCGTTCCTTCCATTGTTGCTCCTCTGATTACTACACGATGATGGTCTGGTATTGAGTAAAATATCTCTATATTTCATTCTTTTTCACGGTATTGTTGTCCTGGTCTGTCCTGTTGCTACTAGCAGATCACTCGTTCCTCACCAGTCAAGATTTTCAAGATCCCTTGAAGCACACACAAGAGAGATGATGATGATGATCAAAAAGGATGATAATGGCTTGTTGTATGTGTGATACACTTCTCCTCTCTAGTGGCATCATTGCATCGTCGTAATACTTGTGATTTTTTTTTGCTCAGTGGGCCACACCCAACAATGAAAAATCCCCAAACTCTGCACCAAGCTATTCCCGTTTTGCTTCTGCATCTCTCTCTGATGAACAAACGGTACATGATGTGATCATTGTAATGACGATGTGATGTGATGGCATATATTTTACAATGGAGAGCAAGGATGAAAATGAAAATACATTTTATAGAGTGCTCTTTCGATTGCGGGCATAGGTACTCACACATTTTGAGTAGGCACATTATATTCTGTTACCATTATTTGTCGTTAGAGACTCCACTCTTCATTTTCATGTGTACTTACTTAATCAAAAAACCGCATGTATATTACCACGATGTTATAGACGCTGAAGCTAAAGTTTTTGACGAGGACGCTATCTTTTTATTACCTACATATTGTTAGGTTGCCGTTGCCGCTGCTGCTGACTCATTGCCTTACTGACTGACTGCCTTACAATTATCAAGATATTTTTCCCCAAAAGTCAAGAAACCTCAAAAAAGAGCAAAAATTTTGAGCAAAGGGTCGTTACTCGTTCCTTTTTTTATCATCATCATTATCGTCAAAAAATATTTGTGTGTGCACTTTTTAGCCATCTTTTTTTATCTGTTAATAATGTTATGAGTATAGTAGGTAGGTACATAATACGCGCAAAAGGCAAGCATGCGGAAAGTACATGGGATCTCGAGCATAAAACGAACAATAATAACAACAGCGAAAAGTGCGAACGAACTTCATCTCGAAAAAGAGAAGAAACAAAACTAGCCACACAGTTCACAGAAGAATATATAATAATAATCATAATAATGTATTATATTCCTCTCTGATGTCTGATTATTTAAAGTTCTTTTATTTTGGTATAGAGTCAACAAGTCTCTGTTGAGAAGAGCAATGAACGGACTTTGCTGATAAGATAGTTTAGATGATTATAATTACGATGGACGAAAATAGCCTTTTAGTTAGCTATGTAGTTAGGATAAGGTATGTAGCGAAAAATATAATGATAATCGAAGCGTAATTACAAGAAAAGCTGAAAAATAAGATATTAAGAATACGCGACTTACTACTGCGCTTTGTAATAATTATACCAGTATTTTATCATCAGTCATCATCATTTTGTGCACGTGCATAAATCATTTTACACACGTAATAATAATAATCGTACAATATGATATACATCTTTGGACTGTATAAAACGTCATAAAAATCTGTTAAATAATCGTGTTTTTTTATTACTGATCTTGGTATTATGCATAAGAGATTTTGGCTAGAAGGTGTTTCACTTTATGGTGATCCTGATTGAGATGCTATTAGTCATTTTTCTTGAGTGTATCGACTGCATAAATGGACGATATTGATATTACAGGTAGATTAGTCATCATTCTTGTTTTTGTTGCATTTATCACATTGCACGCTTATATGCATTTTGGCAGAGGTAAAAGTTCTCAAGAAAACTATGGGACGTTTTGAAGGTGGAATCTGTCAAGTTTTCGAGCACTGAAATCATTCGCGAGATAAAACTGGACTTCTTTCTCCAGCACCACTTTCTTTCTAATCAGCTCATAAAAAGATTGTTCCGACCTTACAAACATCCTTGCCAGTTCTGTAGGCAAACTGCTTTTGATGCATTGATCGCCGTCACTCCGCAAGGGACAAAATATCGATAAGCCAAAGCGACTCCACCAGACTGCTGCCACTACTGATCTCGTTTCTTCTTTCACTTTTCCTCTTCTTCAGATCACGTTTGCTTGTAAAACTGCTGCATGCTAAGCTGCACAGGTGAAGAGATGGGCATGGCTACAAGCGGCAGCAGGTAGGTATCATCTCGCTTCGCAGCACACAGACACGCAAAGCGCCTGCACTTTTCAGCTACCTACTCACCTATACCTACAGTGATCACGAAGAGCAAGAGAGAGAGAGAAGCCCTTTTTTTATCATTATCATGATGATTAAGGGAATGCAGAGCATCAGACGAAGCGCAGACCGCACCGCACTAATTTTCTTTATGAAATCCAAACCAAAGCTTGAAACCACTTGAACGAAAGTGAATCTGAAATGCATTGTTATCTCAACGATGATGATGATGAAGCCACACCACACATTATAGAATCACCATACTACTCCACTTACCTACTACAAATATAACAGATCATAATATACGTGCCTAAGTACTCTTATTATAATGATCCTCATCCATCCATCTTTCATCCACTCAAACAACAAAGTAGTGTGTATACACACTCATACAGGTAAATCCAAGAAAACACACACACACAGGGAATCTCAAGAGATGAATGACTTTTCTGTCTGTCTACTTGACTTGGATCTTTCACAAACGTACTCTGTTTTTTAATGTGTAAATTTTTTTTTGGCGGAGGAGGCTGAACATTCTAAACATTAGATTTATCTCTACACACTCAGGAATAACAGATGTACTTTAACATTAAATATATTTTAGCATAAAAGTCATTTAGCTTCTGTATCTTGTGAACTTTTTCTTTAAAAAAATTATAATTTCGAGTACACAAGAGTGATTGTTAAGGGCAGCGACTTTGCCAGTCTGACTCTGCCCATCGTCTAATCTCTCTTTGTTGTTTGGATCATGTCACTATACCCCACTATATAAAATTTACTATTAGGTAATCTCCACCATGCTTGCGTGGGCATTCTTATAAGATGAATGAACGAAAGTGAAACAATGATGATCACGATTATAATTATTACATTAACTGATAGCTCTAAACAATTTTTAGTAGTGTGTGTATGCATGAGCAGGTATAACACGGCAAGAGGGACACTCCCTTCCCAACTATTTTTCAGTAGGAATTTGTATACTAGACAGTTGGTGTTGTCACCACTCCTCCTCCTCATCATCATACACTAAACGCTTATTTCTCTCTCTAGATACCTATTCTCCACTTTATTTCTATTCTTGTGGCAGCAGGACCTTTACAGGTTCTTGTGTGTGTGTGTGTGCTCGTCAAATCAGTAAAAGGATGAATGGCGGAGGATCACTTTTATTTTCTATGGTGGACTACTACACGAAGGACCACACCACGTCAATCCAAACAAAACAAGCGGTTAGGAAGGGAGAGAGAGAGAAGGCGCTCCACCAGAAAAAGGATAAGCGAACAAAGCCTGATTACATGATACGGATATCCCATGCAAAAATTTTTTTCTTCTTTGCATAACTCTATTACATCTTGGATGTGTGTGTGAGCGTGTGAGAAAATTTTTGAAACGAGTTTTATATTTAGAGGGAAAAAGGAGGATATTATATGGTTATTTTTTTGAGAGGGAAGGAAGGGCTCATCTATTACAAAAAAATATGAAGCCCTTCATTTGATAAAGGTGCCTGCAAAAAAGTATCCCCACATATTCTCCTCCACGATAGGACGTCATCATTGTCAGGATTTTTGTTGTTGTGGTTTAGTTTGTGTGTGGAGTGATCCTCTATGGGATGATAGGATGACGAGGATCATTGTTGTTGTGTAATAATAATAAGGATGATAATCACATCATATAATAATCCTGGGTTTACTTTCATTCTCTACTGATGATCCTTCAGTGGAGGATCAAGTGCACATGGATCTCAGTACTCAGTCACTCTTACGCAATAGAACAGGTGGCATTCCAAGTCAATGGTGATTGTGTCACTGGATGTGTTTCCGTCATCACTTCCTTTTCTTGCATATAAAGTGCTTGTGAAAATTAACGGAAGGAAGAGAATCAGAAAAAAACGGAAGAACACAACAAGAATTTATTTGTGAGATGGATTGAGTGAAAAAGTTTGGGGCTTTTGTAAAAATTGGAAACATAGAAAATAGATATTCCAGAGAAAGCAACTGAATCTGTTGAAAAGCCAAATTAAAGTGAAATGCAACTTTTTTAAGAAAATTAAAGTCTGAATCGGAACTCAACATTTTAGAGAAGAAAGCATGCGACCACGACGAACTTGGACTAGAAGCAGCGTGTCTGCATGAATCTCACGAGAATGGAACGGTGTGCTTGTGAAATGCATGTGTTTTGTTGAACAAAGTGGCTTTCTGGCAGCGTGCCTGCTAAAAAACCTGCTCTGAAGCGGTTGGGTGAATGAATTGTTACGCAAAACCGTATTACCATGTGTGTCCACCAAAACGAAACAGAAATCTGAAAACCTAAAAACATGAAACAAACTACTTTTTTATGCGGGTAACTATACTACCTCGATGGAATCTTTAATTTTTCTGTGACTAAGTTCAATTAAGAGAAACAACTTGTTTGTGATTTTAATCAGTGGATTGAATTTGTACTGGAGATTTGGTGAACCAAAAAATTTACTCTATTGTTGGATCTAAAAGTATCTCCTGAAAGGTAGGTCGTGATTCGTTTACAAATATCGCCTCCATATTAAAACATTCAGTTAGTCTGAAGAATGGCATAAAAAGTTCAAACAAGAACAGTGACTTTTCTTCAAAACATCTCGGCTTCTGCAATTCATTCATGAATAAATCGAAAAGTAATTCATGACTTTGGCAACAAGTTTCATAACTCGCAATAAGCAAAGCGAAGATTACAATGAAAATCAATACACATTAAAATATACTTACACGTAATAATCGAACCACATGATGAACGAGCAATGACACTGGTTGAATTTTTTCTTCTTCTTCTTCTCGTGGGAGCATAATATAGCCATAAAATATAAAGCAGAATAGCAATAATATAGATTTGATGGTACATGCCATTAGTGGCAAATTTTTCTTCATGTCATTCCAACTTGCAACGCAACAGCAGCAGATGACGATCTTCTTGATGACTTGACTAGATAGCTGTGTGTGTCGTCTTGTCTTGTGCACAAGCAAGAGAGAAAGTCGCACTGTTACAACTTGCACAGCGAGCACATGACTTTTTTTTCTATCAAGCTAAGCACGCATGGTCACAGTTGACCACAAAAAAAAGTAAAAATTCACTTGATTCTCATTACTCATTACTTCATCAACCTGAGCAAGATGAAAAACGGATGTTTTTTCCTTGTTTCTCTTTTTTCTCCCATGAAATGCGCATCAGTTTTTGTCTTCATTTCCTCTTCTGGGGGAAAATGAGACGTGCCAAGATTCTCCAGCATTTTTAATAGGATTGATGAGCAAGTGCATCTAAAACGGTAGAGAGGAATTATAGCGATAAGAAAAAAAAAAGTTGAATTGAATTATAAATGAAGCGATAAAAATTCATGTATTCACTGGCAAGACTGATGATGATTGTGATAATAATGATGATGTACTTGATTGGATTTTATTAGAGAAGATGAAATGGCATATGAAATAATCATAATAAAAGAGGCATTGCCAAAGAGCAGAGAAGAAGACTAGAAGAGTAATAATCATATAAAATGTGTAACAACAATAATCACAATAATAATGGAGGGGAGAATTATATTGACGACGAGGATGCTGATGATGATAGGAAAAATACTACATGTGTATGAAATGAAATTGAGAGTGAATGAGCAGGTAGCTCTGAGCCAAGCCAAGATTGATATAGATTTTAACGCAATCTCTCTATAAAACCAATTGTTATCATTATTATTATAACAGTACATGATTTCTGTGTTGTGTGCCTGTGAGGAGGACAACATACAAAGATGACAAGAGAGACAGAGAAAAAAAATTATGTGTAAGGACACACTCGACATAGTCTCTATAAAGTATATAGAGATGATGATGATGCGAAAAAAGAAGAAATGATGATGTTTATAGTTAAGATGTTGATATACCACACCCTGTTTGGATTTTGCTTTTTTGGTTGTCTTTCGTTCTCTCAAAGTGTTCCTTTTTTTATGGGATAAAAAACACTATTGCTGCTGCTGCTGCAACAAAATAATAAGATGCAATGCAATAACTTGTAATCTTCTCATAGAGAGAATTGAACAGAGATGAGCTTGCATTTTACAATATATCTATAAAGTGTGATAAAAAGAGCAAGAGCAGCTGAGCAAGATAACATTGCAAAAAAAATTGCTTGTTATTATTTTTTTCTTCATACAGGTAATATGTGTGTATAGGTATATAGGGAATTGTTATAAAATGACGGTGGTCGGTCGACGGTTTTGAGAAGGACGAAAATGACGGCGACGTCGACCGCTGCTGCTGCTGTTGCGGTGATTATATAGCAATAATATAAATAATATAACTTGTTCATATGAAATAATGTGTGTGTATTCGCACAGATTATATTTCTATATAGAAGATGATGAGATGATTGTATTGTGAGATGATGCAGTTTTCTTACTGCTCGTTTGAAAGAGAGGGTTATAGAGTCGTCTTGATCTAGTTTTTCCATCCCACCACACCCTTTCAATTGAAATGCCTCTTCTTCTTGCTTGCTTTCGTTCTCTCTCTCTCGAGTCCACTTCTTGCATGCAATAATATGCAACAGGACACCAAACACCATGATGAGATGATGTCGACCATCAAAGAAGAAAAGATCTCGTCCCCAACAGCATCCTCGCACTCACACACATTCTTTTTATCAGCGTCTTCCTTTCGTCTTCTTCTTCATCTCGCCGAGGACATCAACTCTACTCACTTTTTTCGCTCTTTCTTATCATCATTTTGCAATTGCCAAGCCATGCCAAACCACACCACACAGAGTAATACCTAACAGCAAGCGCATCAACACAGTTAACTTTACTTTCATTCTCCAACCCAATCCACCACCTTCTGATTTTCTTGATCATCATGATCATCCGATATTATATATTATTATTATTTATGCAGTGAGCAACAACAATGGGAAAAAATAATACACAAATTTTTGTATCATGATGATTAGGATGGCAAATCATAACGAAATAATCGCACACATCAAAACAATTTTGGTAGATGTTTATTTTCGCAAGAAAAAAAACTCATGTGAAATCCTCTTCTAATATATTTTTTTCCCTTTAATTCATATAATACGGTTATAAGCGCAACACTCAATTGTAATAACGATCAATAGAGGAAAAAAGGACATTAGAACTTTTCGTCGACAACAATAGGCTTATAAAATGCGCCAGTTTGATAATCATATAATCAGAGTGATAGATTTGCATTTTTGCATTCAAATTATAATGTGCATGCAGAAGACACGAAGACTCAGAAAAAAAATTTCTGAGTGGGGCGCGTCCATCCACCTTTTCCTTTTCACGTATTCTTTCTGTATCTTCTTGACTTGACCATCTTTTTTGACCATGTCTATACAAAACCGGCCAAGTCATTTTGCAAAACATTTTTTTTCTGACTTCTTTACTCGTTAGTTATTATTATTGCATTATGACAATACACACATATATATTATTTTTTTGTATTTCTGTAGTCCATTCTCCTTTAAAAAATAATTATCATATTATTTTTCTTTGAAAATTGTCTGATCAATTGTTGTAAAGCAATGAGCGGATTACATGATGACGCTGACGGCGACGACAACGACGTGTGCACATATTGATATTAATAGAAAGAGATGGAAGAAGAAATGATATTGAAATTGATATTGACTCCATTGATCTGTAAAAATAATAATGGCGATTATAATAGATTTACATTATTACGGTGATGTCGATGATCATCAGCAGAGAGATGAGTGGAGGAGCCCTTTTTTGCCAAAAGCGAAATGTAACTCGAAAAAATGAATAATGCGTGTGTTTGTGCACTTGTTATTTTTTTCGCTTATGAGCAATTTTTCTGTTTAGCTTTTATTTCTCGACCTCCATTGTTGCTCGTGTCCTTACCCATCCATCTTGTTATCTGACTATCCAAAAGAACAAACACACATTATTTCACTGATCAGAGATGAGAAGATGGCCAAAAAGTAGATTTTTGCAGTGTTGTGTGTGCAGTCAATAATATGTAGCATCAGAGATCAGAGCGAACAGCCGCATAATTCGCATTATTGCCTCACATTCATCATTTCATTATTATGGAAGGGCTGTGGTCATCGACGACAATGATGGTGTGGCTTCTTGGCTATCGGGTTTCTTCTTCTTTGCTCTTCTGCAGAGAGAAGCTCGACAAAGATGACGACGATGTTCGAGAGAAGAAGAGGACTAATTATCTCGTGTTCTCCTCCCCAAAAATGGCAATTTATTATGCGCATATATGCAGGCGCAAAAAGAAGAGAATGGAGATGAAGACAAAAATTGGGCCACATTCCAAAATGATGGGTATAATAGTCAATGAATGATAAATGTTGAGAGAGGAGGATTGCAAAAAATAATCTGTGTGTATGTGCAATGGAGACATGAAGTGCGAATATAAATTAATGAGTGAAACCAAACAAACCAAGCTAGTAGACTCGATCTATTTTTTATGATTATGCGACGACCTTCCAAGTTCCAATAATGAGAAATGGATATAGAGAGAGACTGATCGTTGTTTATATGCATGATGATCTCCTGATCCACTTATCAAATTACATGGGGTACATTTTTTACAGATGCATTTTGCGCTCGTGATCATGATGAAATCCAGTTCCTGGATGTCCTTAAACAAAAAGGTGTGGACACCTTGGAGCAATATCTTCTGCTGCTGAGGTTGCGCTCTTCTCTTCTTCTCAAAAACTTTTTTGCATAATGTCACCAGTTTTCATCTCTCTCCCTTTCCTGATTCATGTTAAATGGTAATGACAGTGGTGACTGGTGAGGTGTAGAAGTAGAAATGTCGCCTTTTTATAATCAGAAGCATCAGAAGATGCGACGGTCATAAAGAAAAATAAGAGATTAATAGAATTAGATGGTGGAGAATACACAAAGTTGCTGCTGTTGATTAGCTCGACTCATCAGCAGGCTATCAAGATAATTTATTTTAATGCGGTATTCACTCTCTTGTCTGATAAATACAGTACCTGTCTAATTAGCTGGAATTATCCATTGAACCAGTTTTTCCCCCATTCAATGTGGCAGGTTTGCACACAAACAGACATGTGTATTTGAGGTATTTGTAAGAATGCGAATAATATGCTAATTAAACTGGATTATCTATCATGTTGCAGGGCTGGATTGGACTTTCGTCCGTTTTTTTACAGAAAAATAGTAGAAAGCTTATCTTGTTGGCTCTTTGAGAAATGCGACAGATAAGAAATTAATGAATTTTTATAAAACGCATCCAACTAACATGGAATTAGTTCTACGATATTTTTGTCTCATTTTGTCATTTTTTTTTGTGATTGTCAACTAGACTGGGTGTACATGCGTCTTTGAGCATTTTTTTGCTTCGTTTCGAAGATGAGATTTTGCGACCATATTTGGCAGGTGATCCATTTAAAGAGAGGAGACACTCTTGTGATCATTATAACATGATATACTAGAAAAAAATTGAAGAATAGTGAGAATATGTGTACCAGAAGAAATTGATGATGATTTCATTCGAGAGAGAAGCGATATCATTTTGAGCATGATGAGAAGAATAACTTGACGATATGATCTTGAGAAGACATGTGTTCCTTTTATGTGCGCTGATGATCACAAAAGAATAAAACGACATCATCATCTCTTCTTCTTTGTCAAAGTATCAGAGATTCATAGAGCTTATCACAATTATTGACTTTTCATGATGATGTGAATGAGATCGAAGAGGATGAAGATATTATGGTGGATGTCACCAAATAAGAAAATGAAAGTCATGTCATAATAGTGTGTGCATAGGTATATATTTATATTAATTATCTAAAAAGTATTGAGGAGTAGAAGTTGTGGGCAGCAGCAGGTGCCGTGTCAATATCCCTCCTTCTTCATCACTTTTGTGGAGGATTCGTCTTCCTTTTCAAAAAGCCACAGTAATCCCATCCCAAGTCATCAACATCACCACTGCATCTTCTCTCAATGAAGAGCATTCAATAGTAATCAGCTTACCGAATTTATTGTTTCTTTCCATAAAAAACCAGTGCATATCTTGCTCTACCAATCATAAAAAAACGTATAGGTAATCCATACGTGTAGACATTAACTGTAAAAGGGTTGAGGACATAATAGTTAATGGTAATATGTAATGTTGCAAAAATAAGCCATCATCATCATCTTCTTCTTCCAATCTCTTCTCCCAAATTGCTTTCTGTATTGCACCGTTACCTTTTACACACGCATTTCAAGATCTTATCTGAAGATAAGAAATATAAAGTAGCCTTTTCTTATTACTTTTTCCCTTTCTGGACGGCTTAATTAGAAAAAATCACATTTTTTCTCTTCCCTCGCGAAGAAGACGCAATGTACATCTTCTTGCGCAATTTTTACTAATATCACTCCATATAAAGCTTATATTCACAAAGAAAAAGGAGAAAACTTGAAGAGTCTCATTTCACCCCGATTCCCATCTCTGCATCCCAAAAACTGCATCTCTTCAGCAAAAACTGGACCAACTCATTAAAAGATTTCTGCTTCTTCTTACGAAACTCTTCTTTTCTTCATGAAAATCTCTTTTTCTCCAATAATAGCAGCATCAACACAAAACCTGATTAACTAGATATTTTTTTTTTCAGGGAAAAAATTTATAATGCGTCTTGTCTGTGTCTAGAAGTGACGTTACATTTTAAGTACTCCATTCCATCACCACACCACACAACTCTACACTTTTCTACGTATCTGATAATATGCACTTGTTACGCAACAATTTTTTCAGCTGCAAAAAGTGTCGTTCTTTTGATTGTGGTGTGGTTGTGTGATAATGTGTTGCTCATGATGATGATGACTGTTGTGATGAGAGAAGGTTCGTTCGCTCTCGCCTCACATGTTCACGCCTAAATTAGCTAATCCCATGCTTCATAATTTTCTTTTTTTTCTGGGCTTTTTTCTTCTCTCGATATATATTCAAGTTATAAATATATACGCGCACGCACGTCCTTACCCCACCGCAAATATATAACGACTTTTGTGTATATCTTCTCGTGTGTCAACTTCACTTTCTATTTCTCTTTGCGCCGGCGAGTACGATGGTCGATGGTGGTGGGGTAAAATAGTAGGCAAATAAGTTAGTTAAGGAATGATGATAAATTTCAGATAATTTGCAGAATTTTTCTCTATATCATGTTTCGTTTTTCTTCGATGAGGCTTATGAAAAGATAAGCAGAGATTTTAGCATGCGAGAATTTGGACCAAATTTTTTAATTATTTTCGTAGAAAAAAAGAGCGGAACCGTGTGAGTTGCGGAGATTTTTTTTTCTCTGAAGGCGAGGAAAACTCGTTATGTCATCGTCAGTCGTATGGTATGGTATAACCGTGTCACCACAAAGAACCGTCATGGTTTTAATGTTTGTAACGGTGATGATAGCAGAGAGTGGTGCCTTCAGCGTCCATCACGCTTTTAATCAGCGTTTTTTTCAAGTAGGCAAATAAACATGTAAACTTTGTTGCTCTGCTCCGCTGGTTGCGGTTCTTGTGGCTCTGCTTCTTAGAAGCAGGTATATAGATGGTGAATGCAAGAAAATATCAAAATATCAGAGAGTGAATCAAGCCATGAAGTATTTAGTGGCCCAAATTGTGTAGGTAATGGCGAGACATTGTGGGGAGAAGTGAGTGGCTTGGCTTTTGATGCTATTTTTAAGAGAGAGGAGAGACCCAGCCTTCTTCCAATTAAGTCACCTCGGATATTTATTCCCTGACGAGGTGGTGATCGCTTGGCTAAAATTGCTCTGTTCTGATGTGTCATGTCATCCACTTTTCGCCGCATTTTAAAATGCACAGTATCGAAGGCCAACTGATGATGGTGCGGTTGGTTGGGTGCATGGAATTCAATTTGAAATAGATATGAAGCTCCATAGACAAACAATTCACGTGTAGAATCTATCTAACACGAGACTAGCATATTTCCGTAACATATTTTTGTAAGACAACAACAAACTCAACAATTTTCAGCATTTAAAAGTCCAAAACACACAAATAAAAGAAGTTACTACATTTTTCTCGATATTAATTATTGCATGACTATGACCCAATCACAAAGTCACGCCTTTGAAAGAAGCACACCACACAGTCAGAGATCTTGATCAGGTGAAGTGGTTATGATCTATTGTTGGAAATGAGATTGTCACGACTCCGGCACAAGCCAAAAAAAAATACAAGATCTCTACAAAACCACACAAAAACTCTGAAAGATAGAGAGAGGGAGAAAATGCTTACAACGTAACTGCAATAAAGCCTCCGGCTTTTTCCTCTCGTCTTCGCTCACTTTTGTGCATCAACCAAAAGACATGCTTCATGATTCATTCATGAAAAAATTCTTTCTTTGATTTTTCTTCTTGATCATATGCAATGATGAGGATACATATTATATCTGTGTACGGAGTAAATGCGGTGGTGTGAATGATGGGCATTTGGGAAATTTTTGCAGCAGGTGCCCTTAGGCTTGCCACGATTTTTTTTCTTCGTCTATTCGCATCACTTCCATCTGATTTACATTTTTTCTTAAAGATCGGATATAGCCCAGCCCTAACCAACACAATGATCTATTTTTTGTCTCAACCAACTGCATATACACAACCTGTACACACCTTCCCTTCTTCCTAATTAACCATTCCATTTGTTTGTGTAACAGTGAACGCGCACGTTGCGGTACGTATTGTACTTTTTTTATCCCCGAGCCAAACACGACAGCATAAAAAGATGTGTTCGTAAATAAACTCAGAAGAGGAGAGAAGAGAAGTGACGACAAAAGAGAAGATTACGATTACAGCATCATCAGTTTTTTTCTGATATTTTTAGTAGAGCAATTTAATGGAGGAGTTGAGAGGGGCGATGGCAGCAGCAGCCTATCATTTCAAAATGTTGCGATTATTGCGAAAGAAAAAGTACAATGCTTTCAAAAAACATGCTACATAACTTTTCTCACATTTTTATCCACTTGATTGGCTAGTCCAATCAAAAAAAGAACGTTTCATGCTTATCAACGGTTTATCGCCTTCACCAATGTCCATTATATTATGTTTATGCTAATTGTGTAAATGGAATTCCAAATTTTTCCAATATCCATTTCATGCCCGGATTTCCAAACGCTTTTATGCGTGCAAAAAAGCACTACTGACATAATTTCGCTGTTTTAATTTACATGTGGAAAAGCTATTATTGAATGTCTACATGCGCGAATTCGTTACACAAGTAAAAAGTCATCTCTTCAGATGTGAATAGCAAATCAAGCGTATCGATTCCTGCAAGCTTCTCTAAGATTTATTTTTCTATTGTGTCCATCCCCCAAAAGCCTCTTCTCTTCATTCTCTCTATCCTTCTGTTTAGATGAAAACTTTTCATTGAAAAGATATTCCTGTTGTTACAGAGTTAATTGCATTTCTGCATCAGAAAAACCGCTTGAAAGCTTCCCTTCTGTGTCTCTCTCATTTGAATTCGCACAGACACACAGAACAACTAAACAACACGCAACCAAATCTCTGATAAAAATTGATAACAACAATATGCAATTACCTGTACATCAATAAAGGCAACAGAAGTGTATCAAATGGGTATACCTAGTCCCTTTTTTTATCATTATCTCCACTTTACTCACCTGAGGAGAAGATCATCATCTATCCTCTTCTCTCTCTCTGATGATTCGTCATCTCTCTCCACTCTTCTCTTGTTCTTCTTGTTATTATTGCTCTCGTTTAACTCAATTTTTTTCTCGATTATCTAACGATCAAAATCGAAAGCCAAGAAAAAGAGAAGCTGTATCTGTCTTTGTAACATCCTTCCTTGTTACTACATTTCACTTATTACGATTACGATACAATTACGCGTACAAGGCATTATGGTTTTTCTTGCAGAATTTTTGCAACTTGTTCCACAACCAGTGTTTGTACGTGCTCTTGTGGTAAAATACCCTTTCTCTCTTTCAAATCCAACCACTTTTTTTCTATCTTCTGCTGCGTATCTCTCAGCTTCTTCTCTAATCACTCTACTTTTTTTCCTCAAAGACCATCTCATACATTTTCGATGGGCTGGGTTTGGCTTTTTGCAATAAATGCAGGGCATATAGCGAGTTGAATTTCTAATACAGGATTTGCTTGCACAACAACAGCATATTTTCTGTCTCGTCGATATTCATCATGATATGATTCTCCTCATCATAATCGTCATCATTTTACAGATCACATCATCATCAACAGAGAATCCGCAATGATGCGTGCATCGTAATATAATATGTGTGCAAAAATATTTTTATGGTAAAAATTATTCCCATTTTTCGCCATTGCGTATTTAACAGATTGCAAAACATTTTCATCCCCAGTGTCCCCGTCATAACTAATCTACAGAAAAAACAGATGACAACGACATTTGAGATCATGGCTATACGGATGCGAAAGAGTAGAGAATTTTATAAAAATCGTTAAAATGCCGTTTGTAAAGCATTTTATTCCTCTTTCGCAACTAAATCGTAATTTTCATGCTTGAATAGGCAATCAACAAAGAAAGGGTTACAAAAATGTTTCAATTTCAAAGATGAATATGTTGGTATGCACATGAATGCCTATACATTTGCTAAAGCGCAGGCCAGGCCAAGTCTCATTAAAACTTTTTAGAATATTAAATAAACCGGGATAACGATTATCATACCTGTCGCTTTTATGAATGCATATTATTTAAAGCGACACACACACAGATTACCTGTATCTTTGTGTGACCCAGCCGAATAAAAAAAAGTAAACAAAGAAGGCCTACAAGTTTTTCTATTAAATTCCGAAAATGTTACTTCATTATATTTTACGATCTTATATAATATATTATCATTCTTATTACGATCATCCTCCTCCTCATCAATAAAAAGGGAGGAGGAGACAGACTTTTATATCATCTTTTTTAACCTGAGATCCTCATTCCGTCTTTTGTTCAGTCGCTCCCTTTTTGGGGCTCTAAATAAAACAGTTAAAGTTTAAATTACGATCATATTTTACTATTTTAGTGGAGATACTCTTTAGGTTTTAGGTTACATTTTATATTGCAATTCGCATTCCATTTCTGTTTGGATAGAGTACTTAAAAAGTTGCATAATCCACATCATCTCTTTTTTTTCTCTTGGAAAAAACGTAATAGAACGGAAACGCTTTTATTTGACGCATCATTATTATCATTTCAGCTTCTTTCATCTGTAACGCTTTATAAACTTTTGTTGACCCCTGAAGCTTTTTTTAATGAAGCTCTGCATAGATCACTTTGCAAAAACGCATGACCACGCCGAAAACAACAAAACTGAGTGAATATTAGAGCTTAGCAAAGTGAAGAAATCGTCATTTATTGCATCTTTCAACAACTCTTGTACAATTTTTCGTTTCATGTTATTCGTCATAATAATCATTATACTCCTCATCAAAAATAATAATAATTGTATCAGTAATAAAATGTGAGAGATAATATGTGTCGAACAAAAATTATGTTTGTTTTTTACCACACTCTTTTCTTTTGAATAGCATGTTGTACGAGTGCATTCGAGAATAAGATGGAATGATTATGTTTTTGTGTTTTATCATTTCGGCGGCAGCGGTGGTCGTCGTTTGGTTTGGTGTGGCACTTCTCTCTTGAGTAATATTGTTGGGATGAATCATGTCATAAAAAAAAGAGACATGTGGAGTTTACATTGAGAGTGAAAGTTTCATAAGTAAATCGCGTAACGATTATTGCTTTGAATCTCAAGAAGCAGCAATAACGACACATTTTACTAGTATGAACTTTTGTATCTCCGCATGCGTAGGATTTCGGTAGGGTTCCTTCATGAATGAGAGGTCAAAATCTGCAGAGCTCAAGTCTTTCCATTTTTGACGAAGCAATTGTTTTTTAATGGATGACTCCATTAATAATGCGGCCTACCAACCATTTTGCATGGATGTCGATTGCCCATCCAATTCAAAATTCAATTGCCTTTCAGGCTTTAAACGAGAACGGCAAAAATGCTCTGATCTCCTGATCAAGCTGCTGTCTATAAATAGGTAAATTACATGAAAGAAAATTAGCTACAGAAATAAAGCACAAGCTCATTTTCAAGAGTTTTTTTGTCTTCTCTTGGATGCAGAGTGAATGCAAAATAACAGCAAAATTGATAACATTGATGATGTTGATAATCGCAGAAAACGTTAAAATTGAATATTACAAGAACGCCGGAGCAGCAAAAGAAGAGAATGAAAATGGAGAATTGAATACACCTGTCTATCTTCTGCATAAACCCTTTTTTTCAGCAGCATAGAAAAGATAAGCCAAGGATTCCCTTCGATATGCTTTAATCATTTGATCACTTTTTGTCTCTCTTGATCCATTGTTGTGTAATGTTTTATATTGCAAACAACGGTTTCAATCTCAGCTTTAAAAAACGCTTCGAAAAGAACAATCAGTACAAAAAAAACTCTTTTGGCAAACTTCTCATCTTGGCTATTATTACCCTTTCTGCTCGTTTTGTGAATGTGCGTACCTACACTCCAATTTTTGAATGATTATCAAGATTATTTGATGATTATGATGGCGACAAACGACTATGATGGTGGCGTGGTGGTGGTTCGTTGGTAAAATCTTGCTAATCGAACTTTTTTCTTTCTTCAACTTGCCATTATTCTCATTTTTTTTACCAATATGGATGCATAGACGAAAACCTAACCACGGAAGTTTCACAAGTTTAAAGTGACTACTTTAAAAAGTCATCATCATGTGTCCATATAATCATCCAATTCACACTCAACACACCAAAAGATGATTGTTTTTGCGTAAAACATTCAAAGAAATGAATTAAATGATGTGATCATCATGATGATGCAGCACAGAGGTGTGAATGTGAGAAAAAAAGTGTGCAAAAGTCAATATAATGATGTTGATAACATAGCCCTTGATAGAGAAAAAATTACACTCTTTTGTAATATCTCTGCTCCAACTCTGCAGACAGAAACAATTGCAATCAAATTTAGAATTTTCTTAAGATGATGGCACAAAAATTGTTCGCAATAAAGGAGTGGAAACCTTGTAGGCCAAGGTGGCCACTTGTCATCATCAAGATAATCTTCGTTTTATGATGATCGCCATCAAAAATTATTAAAGAATTCATCGATCCATCAAAACATGTAAAAATCATCACACCACCAGTTTCATTCCCACCACCGCAGACAACTCAAACGCATCCTTTAACAGATAATTTTCCTATTTGAGATGCAATCCATTTTTAACAATTTGGACAACAATGAAAAAACGCGATGATCTTCAAAGAAATGACAGAAAATTCCGCTATCTTTACAAAAATATGTCTGATTTATTTTTGTGGTAGGAAAAAAAACGTGGAAGCACTTTTTTTCCTGCGACCAGTCAGCCAGTGATTCTTCACACTGGTCAATTATCACATTATCAACTTCTTGTTCCCGTCATTATCCTCATCGTCGGTGTCTTGACTTGTGGCTTCTGATGATCATGATATTTTTGAGAATATGAATAGCTAAAAACCGGTGTGATTGGTCATGGGTAAAAATTTTTGTTTATTAAAAATGCATTACATTGTTGCAGATCTTGAATTTTCGATGGAATTCAAGGTGGAAGCAAACAAGCGTAATATATGCTGACTGATTACTCATTCATTTTTGTCCTACCAAAGGTTCCCTTTTATGCCAAAATATTTTCAAGGTAGGTTCCGTTATTTCAAATTTGTCAAGTCCTTCATGGAATCAAACTTGATGATTTGCATTGATCCATTCCGCCTACACACACTCACTGCTTATCACAGAGAGAGAGAAATGATGATTTTGATGATGACAATATACTTTTTTTAGTTGTCACCTTGGCCTAGATACCACCTTGGTTGAAGTTGAAACATGCCTACATGACAAACAATGGAAAAATAACGGAAAAACAGAGAACCAAAACAAAAGTGGAAATAATGCCACCCGCAAATTCCTTTTTTTAAATCAAAGTCTCAAACCCTTTTTTCTTCTCTTTTCTTCTTCTTCATCCATTCATGGCTATTCAACAAGTGACATTCTTTGCTACGCAAAATCATCATTTGAAAGAGAGTTACGCATGTTTTCTTTGATTGTCTGCAAATTTACCTGGTGTACTTGTACACAGCAAGTGGCTTATTGTTTAGCGCATCCTCCATTTACTCCACAAGCTTCTCTTTTTCATCTTGATTGAGCACATCTCCTGCTTCCCCGGTCACAAGAGAATCTTGAGATTTTTTAGTTGTTTGAAAGAAAAAAACGAAAACGCATCAGCAATCATCAGAGATAATAGATGTCAGTTTTAGTTACATAATTTTTTCACACTGAATGCCTTCTTTTTTTAGAGTGTGTGAACCTTACAGAGAGAGAGACAATGAACTGAAAAGGCGAGAGAGAGAGGATAAGGTGATGTCACCATGAATCTTTTTTTATGTGACAATTGAACAGATATAAAAAAAATTGTCACAGTTCGTAGCACTCTTCTTTTCGAAGAGATGATGATGAGTGATCATGATACGCACTATGAATATAGGTCAAATGATCCGCTGCTGAGAGTATCATCGAATAAATCCAATCGTGGGAATATAAAGCAGCAGTGAAGATGACACATTGCCTTAAAGTCAAATGATTATGTAATGTTTAAAAAAAGAATGCGTAGGAAATGTTGAAATTTGAAGATCTGGTGCAATGAAGCGATTGAAGTTTGAAACGATTCAATTTTTATGGTTTTTACAGAATGCGAAATGAGTGCCCTTGAGTGGCTCCCTCTTGTGTATCCTCCAGGACTCCTGGACCTGAGGGAAAAGGACCCTACTGGTGGTCTTCATCCTCATCACCATCATCATCGCAGACTCCCCAGCGCATCTGCAAGCAGTCTTTTAAGTAGCATGAATCATGGGCATCATCCTCACGAGCACTCAGGAAACTCCTCGTTTGCCAAGGCAGGTGGGATCTATCATCCGGGAGGTCTC
>JAQIXX010003563.1:0-19197 GCA_034700605.1 Willowsia nigromaculata | reverse complement strand
TTGCTCCTATTAACTCGAGCAATAAACTTAACATGTATAAAATGTTGGGATAATGCAATTATTCGAATGTGTTAAAAATTCAAGGGTCAGTGTCTAACCCAACCTGGGACGATGTATATTGTTGTCCACCAGCATCATCTGGAACTACAGTAACCAGACTTTGTTCAGAGATTCTTCGAGAAACATATCCAGAGCATATGTTAAATCTTAAGGGTACGTGTTGAGTTTTTATCTTCTTGAATTATAATTTTCTTTTACAGTAACGTGATAAATGCACTCATGGATATAACTTTCATACTTGACCAAACTAATGATTGGTATAGGAAGTGTAACACGCAACTGCTCAATAAATGGAACGTGGGAGCCAGAGAATAAAATGGATTATAGCATATGCTCAGATGCATACGAATCATATTTCGTAGATCAAGTAAGTTCAAATACATTAATTACTAATAGGCATCAAGAAAATGCTCATGTGAACAAAATTGTGTATATTATTTTTTAATTAGGGTGAAGATAATGTCTTGGTCTCATTAGTACAGCATATGCTTTTCTTTGGATCCATATTTTCTCTCATTTGTCTAGGAGCCTCATTGGCAATCTTTTATCACTTCATGAACTTTCGTATATGAGTTGTCCTAGAGACTTTAGCCAAGTAATAAATACCCACCTACATTCTAGTTATGACTGGAATAGATTCATTGAACTCCGCTCGAATTTTTGCTTTCGTTCAGCGAAATAATAAGAATGTACTTTCACATCAGATGCTCCACGAGTCTCATTTTGTATAATATATTCAATCCCCATTTCGCAAAAAAACTTTTTATTGAAGTATTTGCGTTTGTAGAAACTAGTCACACATCACTTAAAGTTACCGCATTATCAATATTTATATTTCGACTTCAATATGACACTGGTACAAAATATGACATGACCTGAAAATATCAAGTTAATTAATAATCAGTGTATTTGCTTTAAGGGAAACTTGAGGCTTCCAACATTTAGCAAAGAAATAGGTAGCCATTCACGTTTAACATATAATATTTGACCCAGTATGCCTCAACGCAGTTGCCAAATCATCTTTTAGAAATCTCAACTACATGATGCAGTATGTTGAGAACAAGTGCATATGAAAGTCTGCCACGAAATAAAAATTTTTACTCTACAAAATAGCCATAATGGTATGGTTTCGGTTGGTAGAAGAATGATAGAAATTACACAAATTCGTGAAAAATTAGAAAGCCACATTTTCTTTTGTTAACTTATGGAGAAAAGCAACATGAAATATCGCAAGCAAAATTACATACACAAGAGCATTGTGAGTTAAAAGCAGACATTGGTCCGGGTTATATCGCGGGCTGGGGAAATGAATTTAACCCGTATTTAATCGTACCCATTTATCACTTGATTTTAGTGGGTTTTGGGTTAAAATAGGATTAACATGCATTCATATGGCACCATTGAAAACCCGCCAAATGTGCATTCAAATTAATGCATGTAAAGAAGCATTAAAACCCACAAAACCCATTTAAACCCACGTACCCGTTAAAACCCGTTAGTACCCGTGCCCACGGGTTTTTGAATTAAAACCCTGGGAAATAGCCATGCCGTTACCTAAACGAGTGGAATGAATTATATGTTCCTGGAAGCTTTGGTCCATGTAAGAATTTACTCTTTAACGAACCTCAGGGTTCTTTCTTGGTTTTCGATTGCAACAATGCTTTATCAATGCATTTTGGCGTTACATTTTTATTACTATTATTTGTCATTTTTCTCTAAAGATACACAAAAGACTTGGTTAAAATGCAGTCACAATTGCAAACAGTTCTAAACGATTGACGTTGGCCTTACCTTTGTTTAGCATTGAATCTGCACTAATATTTATTTGTTTTGTTTTAAAGGACATTATTAGTCACTATTAAAAGTGGAATTACTTTCTGTATTATGCATGCAATTTTATTGATGAAAATTTGTTAAAGAAACATTTAACGACTGCAACAAATGAATTATGGTTTGCACATAGTATTTTGTATCGTAATAATTTCTCAATAGATTTATTCTGGAGTAGGAATGTTGCTTATAAGTGATTATACGCTGGATTTTGTAAACCGATAGTTGTAGCATTACTTTTAGGAGCTTATAAAACTTATGCATGTACCGTAAAGGTGCAAGTGCAAGGACAAAAAAATAAAACTAAATGCATGATAGACGTTTCTACCTATATTATAAGGGTTGATTTGTCGGGAAACGTAGTTTGTATGCCTATTCAGTCAGGAATTTAGTCTACATTTAGATGGTTATCTGGAAAAGCAAAAGACCTCGTTGGAGGTCCACTTATTGTTAAAATTGTCTCGCTTTGGTCTATGTAGTTAGGCTTACTTCCCTATTTTTAATCAAGTGGATGGGGTTTTCATTTTGTAAAAAGATGCAATATGCATCCTGTTCAATAGTCGAATATTGTTCATATTTCATCTTCTGCGCGTTACAATATGAAAAACGTATTAAAACAATATGAGTTTGGTAAACACTGAATTTGTGTCCTGAAGTAGTAAGTAATTTGGTAAAAATAAATGATCTTAGTAATGCCTTTTTTGCTGGTTTGGCATTGCGTATATTATAGTGTCATGATAGACAAAGGGAGAATATGAGAATTGTGTCGAACGGTACACACCTGCCAAATATAGAATGCTCCGGTTGTGAAGTGTGTTTAAAGATTGGTAAAATATATATTAAAATTAAGTGGTGCGATTTTTTGATCAATGATAATTTTTTCCTCATTATTACAGGGCCAGAATGAGTTTGAGGAACTCCGGCGAGTCGTCAAACAGGGTGGGGACTTTTGCAAAGATCTGGCAGCCGTGCTTCAAGAAAGGTATGTTTTTTCTCCTCTTTGTAAACCATTGCTACTCCAAAGCAATCTTTTCAACAAAGTTGCACAAAAAGAGAATGTACACTCAATATGTTATTCGTTTTAATGAAAGTACGCGTGATAACCACCAAATTAGATCTGTATCATTGAATTTATCGTGGATTTATTTTGTTTTTGTGCTATTTATGGTTATCAATCGATCAATTTTAGTTGGCTCATATTTGGTACATGATTATGAAATCTTATCCGTTTCGAGAAATTTTTATGATGGTACTAATTTTTTATAGCTGCTGTTTTCAACACTTGCTCTTACACTGATGAATTATAATCGAAATAAAGCACTTTTTCAAACACAATTTCCACTTTTCTGATTATTTTCAATAAGCCCATATTCGCCATCAACACACGCTTCTTTTTTAAACAACGTCTGCTATTTATTACCTTTTACGCATTTCTACCCATAATAACCATTTCGTGTAGACACATGAGTTCTCGTTGATTTGTAATGTTTTTCTTGGAGAGTTTATTTATTATTGTTACAACGTAGTAACTTTTATACACAAAAGTATGCAGTCATCTTTTACCAGATTGACGAATCAAGTGCAAGTGTAAAATTTTAACCTCACTCATAGTCTCAAATCGACATGAAAAGAGCTACATTGACGGGCAAAGTGCATGCTATTCATTGTCGCAGCACAAGTCATTTTAAAAACATGCTATTGCATAATAACGCACAGAAGGCGCAGCAATGAAAGAGGGAGATGCAAGGATAATGGTAATGAATACGGCTGGGAATAAATAATGTCAATTATTAACGTCAAGAAACTTGAAAGGCTCACGTATATTTGAACTATGTTGGAATGCCACGATATGAACTAATGATCAAAGTATAATAGGCAAATTGAAAGATCGGAGACACTAAACATTTATTCGACAAATATAGCGGACACAACAGATACACCATTTATGAGTCTATGTTTGCTATTCTGCATATTTATAATAACAGCGTTCTAGACAAAGCAAAGTGAATTGACATTATGATTTGTTAGAACCTTTTTGTGATTTTGAGTTCAAGAAAGTAGAAAGAAGTTCAAAGAAAAAGGACCATCGCTTTTAAAGGAATGATAATAATATAGTTATGATCAATATGTTATGAAATACTGGAAAATGAAAGGACCTACTTTCCATTATGTCCAAGACATTATGAATATTTTTAATTTTGGAAGTGCTTATCACAGAGAGAGTGCGCTTTTGAAGAGGCATATATAACTTGCTACAATTTAAGGTACATATCTACGCATGCGAATCTATGCAAGTGACATTTAGATGAGATTGTTGGCGCATTTCACAATAACATCAGAAGCTGATGGTGGGCAAAGAATGAATGAAAAGCAAGGTGGTCCTGTTTTTTAAAGTAAGATTACAATTATAAATTCATTTGATGTGAGATGAATCATCTAATCTTTTTGAGAAGTAATGGAATTCTCATGCTGAGGAGAGTGACAACCACGAGAGTTGGTGAAATATGCATTGACTGTTGTAAAATGTTGTTGTAATTTAACATGTCATTTTGAGTCATTGTACAAATGTTCAAACTGATGCGCATGCATGAGTTTGTTTTTTGTATTTTACAAAATAAACTATAACTGTATCATTAGTACTTATAAGGAAAATTTTGAAAAGTACTTGTAGAATAAACATTTTAAAAGAACATCTTCCTTTCCATCTTATCACAAAGTATATTGCTCCATAAGTTGAAGGCGTTTTTCAAAAATTAGTTTTTATGCATTTTGATGAGTCGAGAGAAGTAAATCTTTTGGGTATGTAAATGTTATTATAAATGAGCAGTTGTAGTTATATCTTTCGAAGAAATTGAAAGTAAATATTGTTTTCATGTTCGGTGACATTAACCCCACCCAGCTTGTCGAAATGGCTTGCAGCCAATTTAACTTCCAGTAACAACTCTCATGAATAAATGTCCCAAGTAAATTTTGAGAGAAATCCTACAAACCTATGTGCGTGTAAATAAACTCATAAACTTTATGTTTGCTTACGCAAGAAGAAAGTTTTTCATTGTTCTTTTCGTAGTTTTTTTTTGTTTTGACATGAGTAGGCATACAACATTCTATTTTATTAATAGAATCTACAACGGAGAGTAAAAGGGATTGAGAATGTTTCGGCAACCATGTTTGCATCGTAAATTTTCTCATTTAGAAATAAGCTGTGTTTTTAAAAATGTTGCTTATTTATTTATATCGTGCTTATTATATGTGAATAATGTATGTGTTATCAATATTATCACCAGTTGAGGATCAAGTTACACACTTTTCCCAGCTGTCAAGTTAAATTACAACTGAGGGTGGATGTAGATTATAAGCATCATATATTGGTAACTGAATGAGATAAGTAGCTCAATTATAAGCCAGGTCACACGTCTCAACTTCCTGCATATTAAGTTACACAGTTCAATAAATGCAGTGAAGTGGCTCTTATAAGAAAAGAAGGAACATGGCATTGTGTGATACTTTTTCGTCATATTATTCTTGAAATAGAGCCAACATGCCAGCATATTTGAGACATGGGTGGTGGTACTGGTTATTAAAATTTAAGTCTTCCTGTCATATTAAATTTAACACAAATGCAAATTTATACTATTACGAATCGAATCACATAAACCGAAGAAGAAGAAATATGTACTCACATTCATACGCACTTCAATATATTATACCAAGGCATGTGGGACACGATGTTACATGGGATAAAAATATCTCTATCATCATATCTCTAACAAAATGACCATCCCATCATCACCAAACAATATCTAGTAGCCCTCAAGCTCATAGCTCATCATTTAAAAACCACTGGCAATCTCACATATTATAGGTTCAGCATGACGTTTCAGTTAGTTACTACCAGTTAGATAAGTTACCTGTTCCACTCAGTCGGTAGTTGGCTTTGCAGTCTTTGAATTGAGATATCATCTATTAATATTGTGTTTTGTGCTACTATCATCATCATATATCTCATCATCTGTCAGTAGAGTTGGTAGCCAAAACATATCAATTTTATAGCACTACAAGTGATGATGATGTAGTAATAAATCTTACTTCTTCACGCATTCAGTTTTTACTACTTCACCGAGTACCGACCAAGGGACCAAGTCATGCTGAGTATTCACTGATTGCACACGATTTTTAAAATAATGCTTTTAGTATAGTCCTACATGCGAAATTCTGGCAAACTTACCAGCTACAAATGCAGTTGCAGTTTTCTTGAATGAATTAAGCAAATGAAAGTATTGTACTTCTTACTTACTTTTATTTGAGTTTTACTTACACGGAAAATTCAACTTGGCTTTAGATAAGATCTTCTGGTTAGGCTGTTGCATTTTACTCTAAACTATTATGTTGCTCCGTTGCTTGCAAAAAGCCTGCGACAAAGGTGGTGAGCAAAGCAGCAAGAGCAAACATTTTGTGTAATGTGCATATTATTTAGCCAACAAAAGCACGATTTCTCTTTTTTTTTGCTTCCGCTAATGAAAAGGAAAAGGAGACAGAGAGTTCGTTGGGAAGATCTTTTGACGATAACTACTGTGACCGTATCGACTATGATCATCTTCGGTATAAAAGCCAGAGTTTCTTATGGATGATAATAGTAAATATGACGATTACATGTTGCTTGTAAGAAAACGATAAAAATAGAAGTGGATGAAACGTGATTGGAGTGGGCCTGTAGAAATAAATGACGCCGTTAATAAGCAATGAGGAGTATTACACACGAAGTCAGCCAAGTAATTATCATCATTTGTGACCATGCGCGCATGGTAGGGAAAGGGAAGGTGATGGTGGTTAAATAGACAAATCAAAGATATAGGATTAACAAGGTGCTTGCAGACATTCCCTGTGGTCATCAACGAATGCATATGTATATGTACATGTAATCAGTATACAAAAAACCGCTGCAAAATTGTATCAAGATTCTTTATAGATGATATAGATTTATATAAATCAGAAATCTAAGAAAATTATTAAAGTAAATGCATTTATTCGTTACAGAAAACAAGTAGACACAAGGCAGCGTGATATACTAATTTGTAATTACGCTTTAAAATGCATATTAGAGGTTCAGCAAGGTAGATCGTGCTTCATTCTTATATTCCTTGAAGTAAAACTATATACGACCTATCTATGACACGAAAATACAATCATTTTTGTATGAATTTTTGGTGCGCATAGTGCACAAGACGAGTAATTGGGAGAAATCGAGCAATAACAGGAAAATATAATATGCATACATTTATTCATTTAGATATCGTATTATTAATGTATAGTGATGCAATTAAAGGGATCAACCCAAGTAATCTATCTTATAACTTTGTGGCAAACATCAATAATGTTAACCAAAAGTATAGCAGCTTCTCAGCAATCTATCATTTGTCTTTGTAGCCTTAAAAATTTCGACAGTGTGTAAAGGTAAGAAATATTTTGCCTAAAGCCAAGCTATCAGTTGTTTGTTTAATTTGTTTCACTTCTGGCACTCAGTCATTTACCCCTTACCTTAATATTTATTTGTTTTAGGATGATCGTGATACGAATAAGAAAAACGTGAAGTTTGTGATAGATTGCAAAGCAAGTAAAACACGTTGCATTTACATAGATCCTTCCTTCCTGTACAGTCGCATTAGCAGAGAGTTCTTTTGATGCCATTTTGGGAAAGTCTATAGAACTCATGAAGTTTCAGTCAAACCAGACAAGCCAAAGAAGGATACATTCTTATAATCTTTGATATATCAATACTGATACATGATTGATGATAGATTGTGGAGGTATGTGGGATATAGTATCAATTTTTCTTACGATATCAATACAAACATGGAAAGTTCAATAACAAAACTCGATTGTCGTGAGCAAGCAAATCTCTCTGAATCTGAATAGTGACAATTTGTCAATTGAAATCGCACACGTGTCCTTCTTCATTGAAATCGTTCAATAGACACAGAATGCAATCAATAATAAAAGCTCCATATTTATAGTACCCTTATCAGGAGTGTTGTATCATCAGTATCAGTACAGATTTGCTTAGTCATTAGTTCTTTACCTACCCATGTCAGTCTTGACTTTGACAGTAAAATCTATAAATGCTACAAAATCAGTCATAAATAATGATCTAGACAACTATCCGTTGTGTAAATCGACGAGAAATTCATTGCCTCTGCAACACAATTTTTTTTAGTGCACGAGCTTTATGTGCATTGCCTTAAAAATAGAACCACAAAGAAATTTACTGTACAGTAGAACCGAGGTATTGGCACTCATCTATGTAATTGATTAACTTCTATTTCTTGGAAAATATATATGTAAGCACAGTATTTAATAATGTATCTTCAGTTCTAGAATTTTTAATAATAATTAGAATATAATTTTGACCTCGGGTAATGCAAAATTTGATATCTTTCCATTTACAATTAAAATAAATTTCATTAGCACAACAGCACAACGTTTTCCAACTCTAATGTAACGTAAACACTCCTTAGAAGATGATTGTTCTTTTAAAGATGTGCATTCAATTTTTGCTTATAATTCGTGATAGTAGTTGATTCAGGAAGGTGAGGTTTGGATTGAAGTTTCATTAATTGCAAATATAACAAATTCTCTTCTCTAAACTGAAAACCACACCACTTTCTACTTGATTTGCTTCTGAAATACTTTTTTTGTTAACTGCGCACGCAACTCTTATGCATTCTAAAATATGTACCTTCTCAAACAAGCAGTTTTTGAATTAGTAGACAAGGTTAACTTTACCTATATTTTAGTTTATAGCACGCCAAGGGACAAGCAATTCAAGTCAAGTGTAAACATTTTAGAGACAACCGACATGCATATTAGATATATTTTTATTATTAACTACTACTGATATATCAATCAACTCAACTGGCGTGATTATTGCGTACAGCGTATTAAATTAAAATTGAATAATTTAAAAAGCCTGTGTTTTTCTAAAAAACTAACTTAACAGTGAAATGTTTTATGATTTGTTAAACTTGTTAATGACTAGTTCACAACATAAAATATTATATTTTTCGTATCAATATTCGCATTTTTAAATGAGGCCTGCGTTAATAAATAAGCAGTAGTAAAATAATAATTGTATCTTGTAAGTGGATTTAAAACCAACAAATGCTTTAACTAACGTATAATATATTTTCATATTCAAGTTGAAACTAAAAGCATATAACCTCAAGATTTGTATCTACAGTGAACCACATACAAACATAGAAATACAAGTGTCAACGTTTTATTTAGGTATGTTGGTAGACAAGATACATGCCAGCTATGTAATGTGCATTAAGAATATAATGTGTAATACCTATAAATGTAAAATGAATTCTCAATTGTATATTGCATTTGTAACAGCTCTAAAATGACAAACTTAGTTATGCAAAAAACACTGCATGCATAAAAAAGAAATTATCTTTCAAAGATGACAGGTTTGTTACGTGTACCGTCGACAAGTCGGCATCCCTTTCCATAGACAGGGCCCGCGAACAGAAAGTTTAATTTCATTTTTCAATTTACGTGCCAAATATTGCTGGTAGGTATTTTAACAATTACATATGATATTACGTTGTTCATGTAATTTAAGCACATTGTATTTTTTCAATGTATTGAGCTTTTACAATACAATAGATTAATCGTATCGTATGTGTGAGAAGTTTCTGCTTCAATGAACATAGGAATAAAATTACTTATTAATGAACTTCGCGACCAGAGGCGTTAGACTAACTTTGAACTTGGTTTTTATTTGCGGCAGCTACGTATCAAATTGGGTTAAATAGCAAACAGGCAAGTAGCAGGTACAAAACATTTCCTTATTGAGCGGGTAAATTATTGTGATTGTGAGTTGTGCACCAACTCAGACATGCATAATGTTGTCAGCTTTTGAATTAAAAATCAGCGACAAAGCGATAGAAGAAAGGATATTACAGAGTTCCTGTCATTCATTCACACGTTTTACAAGTACTACCGACCGACACAATGCAACATTATTGTATTGTCAGCTTGAATAGTAATATATAGTTCGCCGCATTTAAAAATCAGAAGAGAAAACGCGTGTAACAACCACGCAAAGTTCGAGGCTTCAATTTATAATAATTATGCGATGGACTTATGAAAGCATGATTTTGAATGTCATAAAGGAAGGATGCGATGCATATAATTCAAATCTTTCATCATTGGGAACTGCTACTTTAGAAATGCATACAACTCCTCCCTGTACTTGAATAAAGACAACGCTATTATTTATTGACTTCAAACATGCTAGGTACAATTAAAAACCATTTAGTAAGACCAAAACACAAAGATGTGCAATTTTCTTATTCTTTTAAACTAACTTTGTGGCGACGTTATTTTGCAATCGAAAATCTTTTTTTATGCTAAAACAATACGTAATATCCGGGTTTGAAGAAACTTTCTCCTAACTCCTGCATAGTTCTTGCTTATCATAATTTAAATTCAATTTAAGCAATGAAAAATTTGAAACTGCGCTATTTTGGGATGCTGGAAAATCTACTCAATTAAGTTTTGTCCTCCATACTTGTATCTTTCTAAGTTGCTTTTCATGTCGCAATGTGTTTGGAGCCACCCAAATATGCATTATTATATACGTTGCATCATTTTCAGCCTTCTCGGTTATAATGTCATTTTATGCCAAACAAACCTTTTAAAATATTGAATTTGAAACGCCATTTATATGTGGAATCTCAACCTACGTCCCCATTAAATATAACTAACCATAGACAATTGAATCTTTACTGATTCATTCATTTAAAGCTTTTTTGATTTGATAAAAAGTTGGTGAGAAATTTAAAAGAGAGTTGGGTAGTTGGGCTCTTATGTAAACAAATTACAATATAACATGTAGCATCTTTTACATGGAAAAAAATTATGCACGATCGCAACACACGACTTGCTTACATGGCAAAATTATTTATTTGTTTGCACAAACGAAACAGAAATCTAGGTCTGCTGCTGTGCGCATTTACCACCTCCACATCATCCCATCTCCTCTTACAAATAAATTCATAGGTCATTTAATGGTTTTCCCTTATTGTAGGCTTTGTGAGTTTGTTCGAATGCAACGTAAATTGTGCAGTGGTTCTCACAAATTATTAAGATATGGCCACCGAGTTGTGATTATAACGATAAAATTCACGGCTGTATGCATAAGAATAAAAGCTTCAGAATTAGAACGCAAGCCAATAAGCCAGAAAGTGTGCTGATATTGCAGAAAATCCTCACAACATTCAGTATGACTATTATGCTTCTATTCATTTAAAAACATTCATTTGAATGAATACTCTTGAATACCGAATATTACAATATCTTCTGCAAATGATGAAAGTAGCGTATTCAGCAACCGACATAACCTAAACTATTTTCATTTTGTAAGATCGCATTGAATGAAACTGATAATTTCCTCTTGGTGTGTGGACACCCATATGATGAGTTTAATGAATACTTTGTGTTGCTTTATTATGGTTATCATATCAGAATCATCTTACTATTTTGTTTGCAAACAAAAGATGTTTTCATGTCGATGGTCTCTAATTTTTCCCCTTTTTATTGGTCTCTTTTTAGGTCAGAGCTGGAAGCCCAGTATGCCAAAGGCCTGTCTAAACTTTCAGCCAAGCTGTTGAAAGCGTCAAAGGAAGCCACAGGCTCTGTCGCTCATGCGTGGCAAGCCGTTGCAGTACAGATTGACACACAAGCTGAACTCCACAGGTAACAAATACAGATCACACCTGCATATTATATGCAGTTGATTCATACGAATTCAAAATGATTTAAAAGTAAAGGTGCATTTCGAAAGAAAAATAAATAAATGGTTCGATGGTTTACACATTTACCTGATTTTGTGGTGTTTGTATTTACGAGCGGAGGTTAGAATCCATTAAATAACGAGTGTTACTTAATATTTTGTACTTGTCTTTAATTCTGCAGAAAAATGAAATTGTTTTTGTCATGTTGGACAGTTGAAACACGCGTACTTGACTACTTCCAAATTCAATCATTGAATTGACATACTTGCCAATATATTAAATCAGTCAAACTTGCATTTATCGTATACTTTGTATGATTTTAAAAGCATATACAATGAGCGGAGCAAAATGCTTGTCAAAGGTAGCTGGCTTGTTCTTATTTTGCAGAATAAAGGGTCGGTAGTCGGTAATATCTATTAATTTCCGGTGTCATTGCACAATTACTTTAAATATTTATTGCCAGCAACAATTTGTAGTTTAATGATGGGAAGCAGGCATACAATCACTATGCAAAATACAAGTACAATGCAAGTACATTGTTGAAATGTTATATAATGTTAAATTAACGATAAATACGATTTCTCAAAACATGCATCGCATATTTCTGAAGCAGATAAACCTACATCATGTCATATAAGACTTTTATGAATTGTAGAAATTTGCAGCTGCACAGCTTACCAAGTAATGTTGCAAAAACAGGCATAAATCATGCGTGGTATAAGCGTTTAGTGGGACAAGTGAGTAATCATAGCTTTATTAACAACATTATTATGGTTAAGTTACTTAAATAAGGCGTGACTAAGACATGACCTTAAATTCCGTTACTTTATAAGATTGACTGATTGTTTAATTATATCATGTAGGGATGTTTAGCAAAATCAGCATCCATAATCTCAATTTAATCCTATGAAGTACTAATCGTAAGACGCTATTTAGATTAATACCACCTAGGTGGATGTGCTTCTGTTAAATCTTTAAATTAAAATCTCTTCATTTTTAGCAAATATATGTACGGGGTGAGCGTAGATAACCGCATTTGTCTGTCTGCCTTAAAGACAAAATCGTATACCATCCATGAACAAACGTACACATTAACTCGAAATAGCTTAGCAGGAGACATCAACAAAATTATATAGCTTTTTAATTGATCCATAAGGAATTGAATCCAACCGACGCGACGACGACGTTGGAGGTCACTGACAGTTGTCAAATTCGGAATTATTTCTGTGGGTGACTAAACAACATCACTTTCCCTGCTATTTTATATGCCATAGGATTATATACATTATATAAAAATGGTATAGGAATGTCTAATACATAAACACTTCCTCTGTAAATATTGTCAAAATTAGCAAGAAGCTCATATTTCTGAGTTCGTCAATGATTTCTTAATGTATGCATTATCCAAAAGGCTCTTCCCATTAATTTATTCATGTATGGTAGCGTGAGAAAATTTGCTTTTCGGATCATTGAGTTGCTAAATGTTGAGTTTAACGAGAATTTTCCTTTCATTAGAATTTTGATCTTTTAAAAAAGTATAGTGTCTTGTTGGATGTAGTTTTATATGTTAAGCCATGTCGATGCCTTCGTAAACGTGATGAATCCAAAACATTGTTCTACTACAACTAACTTAACAAAATTCACGATTTTCCTTTGGGAAACATGCTTGCATTGAATGACTTTTCATAAATCGTGGTCATGTGTCATGTTTACTGTAGGCGGTTTCAGTGTAGCCGAGGATTTGTTACTTTTCACTGCCTAATTCATTCACACCAATTAGTTTTCGTATGTATTTACCAAGAACCCGGATAACATGAATTCTCTTTCGTCTTCCATTTGGAGCCGTAATGATGATTTTGCAGTTCACTACGGTGCACTTATTGCTATTACCAAAACAGCTTGAAATCAACATTCGCTATATACAATATAGCTAGTCCACCATTCCATCTCCACCGTCATCGTCATCAAGAAATACCTTAAACTGTAAAATTGCATTCGTATATCAAGTGATAAGCTTCTTTAGCTGAGTCCTACACTATTTTCCCTAAAAAGGTGTCACGTAATGACTTTCTTGTGCGGGCTTGCGCATCGCGTTCGCAAGTGTTGGATATTATCGTATGGTAATTTTAAAGTCTCATCTCCTTTGTGGTTTTGTTTTCGGGAATGGCGATTATATGATGTGAAGCAATCAATTTAAGATGATGAAATGCATTTTTGCCGCAGTAAAGCAGTCAAGTACATTAAACCTTTTATAAATGTACGTATCAAATTACGTTTGATGTAGTAGTAGTAATGCATTTTGAAAACATTTTTTTACAACTAAGCAAAATGATATTACCAAATCGTGGAAAGGTTATTCCTTATGCATCACTCTTATGTCTGAGGAGAAAAGAGCAATGTATGTAGAAAAGCATAGTTCGAGTAGAGATGCATGTACGCAAATTCTTTTTTACGGGTTTTTTTCATTTTTCTATCGTTTCTGTGAAGTTTTTGCAAATGTTCTTGTACAGAAATGGGCGCTAAACCAAGCATATTGATGAATGTTGAGCAAGTGGTTGGTTAATAATCGGTTAAGTAAAAGCTGATAAAAATGAATATAATTCCAACGAGAGTGTACTTTTAAGTTGCACAAGAGAATCACATGAGTTTAATCAGATGCAAAAACATCGACTGATGTGTAGGGTCAGTTTGGTCAGTTTGAGTTTTGAACGCTTAAAATGGAACGCTATACGGTGCACTGGGTGCACCATGATGTATTTTAAAAGATATGAGCTGCTTTTTTTACCATCGGGAACTGCATTTGCTGTTTGTTGAGTTCGGCAACACAGAAGCAGAAAGAAGCATGACCTGACTTGGATTCCTTTCCAATTATCCATTTCAAGGTTTTGCCAAAAATGGAACTGAAATGAGGGAATACTGGTATTTTTACTCATCTTTCTTACAATTGCTTTATGCCTCGTAACAGAGAGCTTGATTAATGATTGCACAACAAACAACGGTTACGCCTGAAGCCGTTGTGTACTCTCTTCAATCTGATTAATCTGGTTTTTCTTTAAATGGCCATTTCTATAACTGTATTTTAACTTTAGTTGGATAGAATACTTTGTAATCTTTAACAATTACATTCCATACAAGGGAAACATAATTGTGACCTTAAGAGAATAAATACAATTTACGAATTATAAAATTCTATCGCATAATAATGTCCTCAGCGTTACAAATATGTCAACACACAGAGCTATAAAATGGTGGAAATTACTATGAGCATTAATCATTATTGCAGCTAAATACAAAATAAGTAGCTTTCGCTATTCGTTTGTGCATATGCATAATAATTAAAGTACTAAAGTATTATGTTGCGTCACACAAAAGTTTTGAAAAAATGTCACATGAGTTTTGGTGACAATTATGTCATAGAGGTAAGGCTACGTTTGAAGGGATGCAAATGATAATCACTGTATTTAATTTTCAGTTAACGTCCAGCAGAACACAAAAAACGGGTGGTCTTTATCATCATTGTATTTTGTCTTTGTGACACATGAATTCAGTATAACATTTCAGCTGGTGCATGCTAACCAGCTTTAAAACAGTTACTGTTGTTTGAAAATAAACTGACGATGAGTTCTTTGCTCATGATCTGTAAACTTGCACTTGTAGATAGGCACTACTTGCTTGCAGCCAATGTTTAGTGGTTTGAAATAATAATACTACTAATTTTGGCTGTGCTTAGTAATATTTTGAGGTGCCTTAGCATAAACATACGGTTTGCTTTATTATGGATAATATGTATTCCGTGAAGGTATCTGATCTTTCACCAAATGAAACAGAGCACGACTAAAAGTAAGTCATTAGTAAAGGAGTGTAACTCAAATGATTTCTCTGCGCTGTAGTCCCTAAATAGTAACATCACTCATTGAATCTTTAAATATCATGCAGTTTGAGCATTCTGCGTTGCTTGCATGTTTAAGCACATTTTTATCGAATGCCTTTGCATTTCTCTTCGTTTTCTTTTGATGAGGTGAAGTTAAAACAAGTAGCAACAACGGAACAAGAATGAGCATTATATTATGCAAAAATTCTGTTATTACAAAAATTTCTCTGGTATGCGCATATCATTATTATTATAAAATACATACTGTTTATACTGTTTACTGTGTTCATGGTTGTTTATGATGTGATTAACAGCATTTTTCTGAAAATTTGATTGATAGTGATGATGATGAAATTTCATGCTCAAGTTTGAGCTTTAGTTTTTCTGTAAGCTGCAAGAATAAATATATAAGGTGCTACTATTGGCATATTTTGGCACTTGGCATATATTTTCACTTATGATAATATGTTACATTAACTGAAATAGTATTAATTAATTAACAATCAAAGTGTTTGTCTCAAGAAATATGACCTTGAGACAACCTTTCAAAGGGATAAAATACAATATTGTATATTATACAAGCGATATATTTGTCTAAAAATAACATAAGCATTAATATACATACTTTTCCCAAGATCTGTAATATGTATTTGAAGTTAAGAGCAAGTTTTTTTCACTGTAAATGTCGACAAATTATACATAGGTAACCTATAAATACATATATCTAGGCTGGCTTTTGCATTTAACTGGCAAAAACCGTGTTAAATTATGTAATGCCAGTTAAAAATAAAATAGGGGGTTGTTCTTACTACAATTAACAATTTTTTGCTCATTTTGTTCACGTTCCGTCAGAAATATGGTTGAATAGTTGAATGTTGGCTAGAAATATTCCCATGTATGATGTGCATATAAACATACAAAAGCGGCCCAACAGACTTGTAAAACGCCTAGCACTGTGTTAGCCTGAGTTTGAATATAAAATTACTTTAACTACTTTAACTCTTCAAGATCATGACTTCTCTAATCCAAATTCAAGAAACATTTTTATACCCACATATGTATTTAGATCAAAACTATAGAACTTGAAAATACAAGTCACCTTGTTTTCCCATCTATGGGAATATTCATAATACACAGTAAACGTTGCAAAATGTAGCTTGGAATACCTGTCGTCTGTTTGGAACCTTATATCATGTGGGTACGTATATACAATCAATTTAGAAATTGTGTTGGTCCCGGCGCGTCATATCCCCTTGTAAATTGTTCATAAGATATTTTTCTTCAAGCAAGTCATACACAATATAGGAATACTTTCTGCAGATGTAATGTAATGCTATAAAAATATTCTTTAGTAGCATTTGCATCGATTCAATTGAAAATTCATAATTTATAACTTCCCATGCATTCCCATATATGTGCCTACCTACCTCTTCGAACAAAATTTTAGTTTTTTACTACCTATCCACCCTTTGATCAATATTTACTTGACGTTTAATACGACAATTGTGCGTTGGCGGTGACTTCGCAATAACCTTTTTGTTTATTTCTTCAACTTCCTTTCCTTTATTCTTTACATCATAGTAGTGCGTGCGTGTGTTCATGGAGGTAAATTCTTTGAACATTGAAACAACCCTACTCTGAAGGTCACATGAATGAATGGTGTGTAGTATACAAAAATGTAGGCAATGAAACTTTTAGATGACAATACGGCGACAATATAAAGACGGTAATTCTGTGTTTCTCATTACAGTTATTGTCTGGGTTAATACTTGTAATATTCGATGATAAGCACAATTGTTACAGCTATCTTATGCTCATTTTCAAATTTATTTTATCTACTTAACTGTGCACTTATATTCCGATCAGGAACGGGGTCATTTTTGTAAAGACCATGAAGAAACACAGTCGATGATGAGATATTTGTACTCAGCAGGAAAGACAAGTTTTACTTCGTAACTAAACTGTTAATTGCATTACATATGTGCCTAAAATAATGTTTCAGAAAGGTGGAAAATGAACGGCAAATCGAAAAGCTCAGAAATTGCGTTGGCTTTGACACGATACATTTCGTATTCCTGTCACCGTTATAGACTAACTGCAGCTCAATGTCATTGATACGTCATCACTTCACTTTTCATTATAAATACCCTTTTTCAGCCGCTGCAATCTGCAATACAACGATTGAATGATTGTGGGTCGGTCGACTGATCTTAATTGAACAAATCTTGAGCATGTTATCTGTGACAGTGATAAAATTCGCATCAAGAAATTTCTAATCACGGAATTAAGAACATGTAACGTGAATATCAATATCGGCTTCATTGCATCATTTCATATGCTGAATTAAAATTATCTGCACTGATTCTTGTCTATGATTTTACTAATCATACTCATATCCTACCTGTATTGCGTGAAAAAATTGAATTGCAACAAGCTACATTGGCAATTTCCGGCCTACTATTCAGTGCTGTTTAAAATTATGGAAAATCAAAAGCAATTAACGTTTTTGGCATTAACCAAGGTCTTGATTTTAAAGAGATTGTGGTCAAGTCTAATGAAATCAACGTTACGGGGGAGTGTCAATGTTTATTTCTTCAAAATACAATATGCACATAAATCCAAGTAGAAACACTATTTACAAAGCATGTACTAATTATAACGTTATCTCTATACAAATGCATATTCATGAGAAGTCATTTGTAGATATTTCCTCTCTTAAGCTATAAAGATTGCCAATATTTGCTTTGCTACATTAACTTCAAACCAATTAAAACCCCTAAATACTCCTTACATTTTGTGGCATATTAAGCCTATTTTAATTTGAATTTTATACGAAAATTGTGCATTTTGTAGAAATGTTTGTGTAAGTACCAACTCATAATTCAGCCAGCTCATTACATGTATTAATCGAATAGCCAAAAAATACTTTCTCACTGACAAAGCTATTCTGCTTCGTTTTTATCATTCAATCCCCTCTATTTTCGCATGCTATTTAGCGTACATTATTCACAATAATACATGAATATAGTTAGTGTGCATGTTTCTAAGTCTGTAGGTGCAGTTGCAACTATCATGCGTATTAATCTCTAGAGACAGAGAAAATATGCACAAAAAGTTAGTAAAATATGCGCATATATATGCCCGAAATGTTGCAAAAATAAGCCCTAAAATATGCACTCGAAAAAAGCCTTAAACCAAATTTTCTGAACAAATTTCGATAGGTAAAACCTTAAAGGCAACTAGCATTGAAAGGGTGAAGTTGTTGTGTTGTTTTTTAGTCAGAAAATGTAGAAAAATTTTGCTTAAGTCTCGTATGTACACCCGTACAGAACCTTTATATTGCTAATTTACACGGTATGAGCTTGGCTATCACGGATATCATTACTTTGCATTAAAAATTGCAATTTACAAACATAAAACAAAGTCTCTATTGTTTGCAGTATTGTTTAGATTATGATAGTAGTAATCGTTCATTGTTCATTTGAATTTATGATAAGTGGAAGCTGTAGTAAATTTTTAATATGAACTACCTGATATACTATACTAATGCTCACCGTTGGGCCAAAATATGCCATTTTAAAACTATTTGAAAGATACATGGTTAGTTAAATTCACTCAGTAGGTACTAGCGTTTCAAAA
>JAQIXX010003562.1:0-19198 GCA_034700605.1 Willowsia nigromaculata | reverse complement strand
CATTAGAAGAACAGCATCACGAGGGTGATGGAGTGCCAGTGGAACCCGCTGTCATTCATGAAACTAGTCCCCAGGAGGTATGACCTTTTACCAAAAATGTTTCCTTAAATATCTGGTATCTAAATATTTCGTTTAAAATGGGCTTTTAGGTAGGATTACCCCCAAAAGCGGATCATGATGTTGCCGTTTTGCCGTTAGAGGAAGAGCACGATCATCCGGATGGCGTACATCCTCCAGACGAAATCATTCATCAAGTTGAGCCACAAGAGGTAAATGTTTTTTACGATAAAGCAAATATTTTGGGAATGGGTTTAAAATAAATATTTAAAAAATTTTAGTTGGGATTGGCCCCGCAAACATCGCAAGGGGATGTGTCCGTACTTCCATCTGAAGAAACAGGTTTACACATGGAACACGTGAGTGAGGGCGAACCACAGGGGGAATCTGCTGGGGGTGAGGGTGGAGCTTCCTTGTCCAGCGTTCCTGGGGAAGGTACGGATGATACGGGTTTCGTTGGTGGAGATGAGGAGCTGCAAGCCGGTACTGGAGTCAAGTCGTCATGGAAACGAAGACTGAAAGCTGGACATAGACATCCTCAATATGTTGATGCACTTCTGGGGAAAGGATTTGATCTCCTCTCACAGACACTGAAACTCCTGCAGAAACAAATTAAAAGTATGTCCAGGCAAATAACACACGTGATACCGACATATCATCATCACTATCCAAAACCTGCGCCGGCGGTCGAACAAAATCCTGATGACGAAATCAGTCCATTGGCTTTGGAAGAGACCCCTGATGGGGATGAACTTCCTCTGGATGAACCAGCACCCGAACAATCCCCTGCTTTGGACACAGAAAGAAAGGCTTTTGATGATTTTGAACCTCCTCCTCCGCCAGAACCGGAGCCAGAAAAGAGGAAGGCCTTTGATGATTTTGAACCTCCTCCCAAGGAACCTCCGCCAAGAAAGGCTTTCGATGATTTTGAACCACCCCCTAGAAAACCAAAAGAGTTGGAACCCATCAACGCATTAGCAATGGAGGAATGCGATGGAGGAGAATGTGGAGGAGAGCCACCTCCTGAAGAGCCTGCTCCAGAACCTGCTCCAGAACCTGCTCCGGAACCTGCTCCGGAGCCCGCACCTGAGGAATCACCATTCCATTCAATAAAGGATACACTGAAAACGATATCAACAGCTTTGCAATCTTTGGGAGGGGGAAAACTTGGGAAGAAGGGGTCAAAACACAAGAAGGGCAAACATCAGAAATATGTGTTTTGTATATTGTCATACTGCTAGAAATATCAATGGTTATAAGTTATTAATTTCATTCCTGTCATTTTCTAGTTAAAATTTAAAATTTTAAAACATATATTTATATAAATTATTAAAGTTCCGACATTATGCAAAATTTTAGTTTTAAGAAGAGGTAGATACTGTATATTTTTTACTTAAAATGCAAAAATAAATTTTTCTCGTAGATATTGATGATGCAATATGCAATCTTTTTCATTTACACAAACTTAACAGCAAATGAAATTTGGCTATTGTTTAGCGTTATCACTTATCAGTAAAACTATCATATTCTGGGACAATGTGTCGTTAACTGGCAAATCCAGTAGCGTTACTCACATGCTTTTTCCATAAAATTACATTTAAATGCCATGTACCCAAAAGAATACTAACGTAAACCGTATTGGGCTTGGAGGCAAATATGTTTAAAGTGTGTCAGTTTTAAAACACAAGCAATTATAAAAAGGATTAAAACTTTCAAACAGATTTAAAGCATTTGAGCCAATAAAAACTTTGTATTTGATCAAATAAGAAAATACCTACTATGGAGTCACAATATTTAAAGAAAATTAACTTTTTAACCATGTGAATACACTAACCAACATGTTCAGACTAGTCATGTTACATTCTTTAAACAAAATCAAAATATATTTGACTAATAATTTATATAAGCAATCTGATAATTTTATTTTTCATCGTTGCGGTACGCTTTTAGGATACGCGATAATTTTAATTGACACATAAAGATTAATAATATGCGTCAGTTTTACGCATATTTATTGTCTTACTACAAAGCGTGCAAACTTCTAGAAATAGCTCGAAAGCCATTTGTAAAACCAATCGAAAAAGCTGGAACGGTTATTTACACCTTGTCAGTTTTTGGGTTTAGATATTTATTCAAATTTGTGCTTAAGTGGTTCAATGGAACAAAAAGCCTTAAGCCCAAAAACTTGTGATAAGCAATATTATAGTTAGTATCAATAATTGACGTTAATCATAAGCTGAAATTATTAAGCAGTGAAAGTGACCACTTTCAAAGACACCACTTGTCAATTTAATTGTCATTTGTGCAATAGTATTTACTGAATTTATTTTACAAAATTGTACATTAGTCGCCAACTTTTGAAATGTCACAAACGACGAACACAATTTACCAATACATATTCCAATTACTAAAAGCCACCAGGAGGAGGAAGCTGTTGGCAATTTGTATCATCATTTTGCTCATTAGTACACACCCAATATCTGCACACGAAGACGACGAAGAATCGGAAGTACCAGAACCAATCGTTGGTCCAGGGGTTGGCATCTCGAGTGAGGAAGATGAATCCCCCGAAATGAACCCAGCGAATCCTGCGAATTCCCACGAAGTAGACTTGCTTCCACCAAAATTGAGCTTGTTAGAAAGCACAATTTCTCTTGTTGAAAAACAACTTGGATATTTGTCATCACTTTATAATAAAGGTGAGATGCCAACTTCTCATGAATCTACTACTGAAGCTGAAGTGCCACCAACTGAGCCAGTTCCTGAAAACCAAGAATACGTAAATGAGGAAGAAACAGGAAATCAGATAGAAAATGTGGACAACATCCCTCCAGAAATTCCTTTTGTAACCACTATCGCACCGGAAATGGATACTCTGAAATTTGAAGCAATGGATACCGCTCCAAAAGATGTGACCCCAAAGTATCATCCGGATGAAGACATTGGAAAAGAGGTTCCCCCAAGTATCGTTATGCATATGGTGAAACTTGATGTATCGAAATCGTCTACTAAAAAGGGTAAAAAATCTAAGAAGAAGAAAAATAAGAAGAAGAAAAAGAAGAAATCTTCAACTAAAAAGAAAAAGGATAAAGCGGCTTGATTCTAAAACTGAATTAAACTTTTAAAATAAATCCTCAATAGGATGTATTAGCCAAGCATAGACTAGAAATTTGTCATTGTAATGATCCTCATTGATTATGTTACTTATGAGTTGTTTTTGTAAATTTTTGAAAATTTGGAGACATTCCGTAGAAGGAAATGAGTGTAATATGTTAAGATATTCTATTTAAAAACGTAATGTGTTGTGTTGTAAAATTTTATGAGCATTACCTAATACGGATATATGCATTGAGTTGTCAAATGTAAACTTTCTAAATACATTTAAATATCCTCTTAAACGAGCTTTTTAGTAAAGAAATTTATGCATGCCAACTATTATGCACATTATCACAAGAACGTATGAATTTTATGATTCATGTAGTTCATTTCATATGGTATTGATATTAGTTATCAAAACAGGTCAAAATTAAGCATCAGTAAGATCAGTTTAATTGCTGCATAAGTGTTACAACAAACGTTGCAACGATTATGACAGCGCAAAAACGACCAAAGAAAAACAATCTAAATTTAAAAGTTTTGTAAATTCAAGATATAATTAAAAATTTGTTAAATTTTAGTCCACCATGGTTCCATATGTATTACGAACCAAAATTTCAATGCTACTTCATGACTGGGTCTGTACCTCACGACCATCTGTGAAGAAGAAAAGCATTATTGCAGCATTTATTAAAAACTTTTATTCTTTATTAAAATACATGCTTCTCAAGAAGAAATATTTTTACCTAATGTCATGAAACAGATTTCCCCGCTTTCATTGGATATTCCAAGGGTTAATGATCTTTCATATGGGGCTCTGCAAACATAATCTGGACTGCCATTACGGTGCGTTCCTCCCTGTATGGCATTGGCAGGTAATTTTCCTGAGTATGGAACCCAGCTTGTTACTCCAGGAAGTGAATTTAGTATCTATAAATTTTTGAAGAATTTATGTCAACCTAAATTGGCGTTTGAATTTAGATTTACAACTAATAATTTATAAAATTACCTCACAGGTTGTGCTGTTAATTTCTGCGCCATAGAAAGGAACTTTGCAGTTGGGAACCGTGTTTTCTGAGAAATCTAGTCTTCCAGATATCCACCGATTATCAGCATATGCTCTGCACACAAAAAGAACATGATTTGCACATACTAAACCTGATGGGTCAGGACGAGCTAAAACAGCAGATGAAACGGTTGCACTCTGCCAACTCACCAGTCCACTTGCTGTGACAAATTAAATTGTCAAAGAAATGCAAAACAGCCAAAAGCTTTTAGTCATTTTGAATTTATTAAATGAACGGTTAGATTCACTTTAAGCAGGAAGACTGGAAACCACCCTTATGAGAAATGTTTTATTGATTAGTTGCTGCAAAGTTACCGAGTTTATATACCCAGTGTTATAATGACGAACATTGGATTTCCAAAAAAAGTGATAACTTTTTTATTCGCTCAAATTTATATTAATTAATTGTATTATTCTGTTAACCATTCCATAATTTTACATTCTTCAATTTTGGCTGAGCGTGATTAATCGTTTATATGACATGTTTTTTCCGTTTGGTACTCAAACAGATAACAAACCCAACGGAAGAGTAGTTTTTAAAATATCAGTAAAAAATCCAAGCTTCATGGCATTAGCCATCCATTGATCAACATATTATTTCGAAGGATTCTGAAGCTCCAACAATAAACGCATTTAGTTCAAGCTCTCAGCATATCACATTGTTGATATTCAGCTTAGATTTGTTCAAAACACAATTGTTTACCTTCTGATATTCCAGCATCATGTTCAAGCTGCATCCAGATCTTTCAAAAAAGTTTTCCAATGTTAGTCCAGAGGTAAATAAAAGTGGTAAAAGGTAACTATTGGATGGTGGAAAGATTATTTTGGATCATATGGATCAAGATAAACATTTTTGTTTGTGAAGAAGGTTACAGTTTTCCTTATTGTAAATGATATTCGACCGAAAATAAATAAGAAGTGATTACAGTATTACAATGTAAATATTGATTAATCTCTTATCAATCCATAATTTTACATTTATCAATTTTCACTGATCACGTCATGATTGTTATTGATGATATATATGACAGTTTCTTTCCTACTGGCCGTCGCTCACTATGCCGTACATAAATCAAGGCCATTTATTTGACCCAAAAAGTCTCAAAATGCATCTTTGAATTGAATTCGATAAATATTAATTCAACTTATGCCCATGTAAAATATTTTTGTAAGTCGCTAGATATTGCACAATTTGTAAAACTCCTAACAGTAAAATTTTCATATACTCCAGACCCTCCTGGTTCTCCCAAACACACGCTTTTTTCGTACTCACGCAACGCACACAGTCATAATTAATGTACGCATTCATTTGCCAAGTTTCTTCCGTCTACTGTAACAAAGTATCTGACCAAGAAGAAACAACCATTTTGGTTTTTAAACCCATTTTCATCTCAACAAAACTAATAATCACTCCTGCTGTTTGGCCAATTGGTCTAGTTTTCATAACAAAGCGATTTAGTTTAAGAAGTAACCTTTCAAATGAGAAAATATTAAGTCATTCTTCAGGGATTTCATAAAATGGTGAAGATGAATATAAACTTAAATAAGAAATAAACCACAATTCTACATACCTATGTATTTAAATGACTTGCCAATTTAAATCTTCTTCTTAACAACTAGTTTTTATTAATTCTTTGGTAGAAATGTCAACCAAATTTTACAAATTAATTAATTAACTATGTTATATTAATGTGCATAATAAACAATATTTATGCAAAACTTTTGTAATAAAGCTTGTCACAGCATTTATGCAAATATTTCCAATATTCTCCTCCTCAATAATTAAATCAGTAATGGCTTACAATTCAATTCAAGATTTTTGGAGTGATCATAGTGGTAAGCAGTCAGAAAAAAATGGTAAGAAGAAGGAAAACTTTAGTCTCACTTTTATTTTTAACGATCCGGATACAATAATGCGTAGAGACTGAATATAGACTAAACAAAAATTAGATATAATGATAATTAATGGATAATTAATAATTAATAATGCATGGTCATCGGGAAGGATTGCAAATAACGCATTTTGTTCTCTTAAAGCTATTTGTAAATATTTCTTATCAAAAAACTACAATTATTTCATAACCTATTCTAAAAAAAATCCGTTTTTTTAAATATCGCAAAACATAGGACCTTAAAGAAGGGTTTATATTCACTCAAAAATTTATGTATTTTTAATGATCAGTTCCTGCGCTTTCATTCACTGACAGTGTAACAATACAAGACATATAATTATCATTTATTATTCATAAGTTGAATGAAGTAATCTCAACGTCAGCTTGTCTAACTCAATATTTTTTGCTTTGAACAAAATTTTGTGACAACTTTTAACCTCTCACGTTATATAACATTAAATAATTTTTTGTAATTGCAAATCACCTACTTATAAATGCATTGGATATTTTCCCACCGAATTATTAATAATAATAATATGTATCTATCACAAAAAGTTTTTGTCGTTTGTATAATGTGCTTGTAATGAATTTCGCTTAATGCAAGTTTTTTACTGTTAAATAACAGTTAAATAAATAAGACTTTATCTAGAACATCTGGTAATCGCTAAGGGAAACTAGTAGCGATACATTTATTATATGATAAATTCTAAGTTTTATGTTTTTATTGCTGAAGCTTTTAATTATTTCAGCCAAAAATGAAAAATAAATATTTTTTATAATATTAATACTTTACAGCTACTTTTATACTAACGCAAGTAGTTTTTTTTCACCTCACGCTAAATTATACCTAAATTATTAATAGCACGCATGTGTGGGTTTGAATTTAAAGTAAAGTGTGTGCATTGAGTGCTTTCACTGGAGTTTTTCAGCTTCCCCATTTCAGAGTCCATTGGATAGAGATGGGCGTTTTCCATTGCTTATCCAATTTGATGAGCTCATGAATCCCATGCTGGCTGAAAGAGAAAGAATCAAAATCGGATATAGCCTTAGCAATTAAATTATTGTATAAGTTATATTAAAAGTTTTAACTGAAACGACTATTCCGATGACAATCTGCGTCTTCAGATAACTAGCGGAAGTAGCAATAGTGAAAAGATACCACAATTCCAACATCAAAAAATGGCTGGCATCTATTCCTCCGATTGGGACCAGCACGTAAAGGATGTTACGGTTGCAAAACTAACAATGATAAAGAAAATTTCAATTAATGCATGATAGTAATCTATTTGTCTTGCCCTTTACATACTCTGTTGCTCAAACTGGGAGAGGTTCAAGCATTAAAAGTTTGAAAAATATATATTAAATGTCATTTGTCTCCTCAATTTCAAGTTTAAAAAATTGTAATTAGGGTTTGGTTTCGAGTCAGATTTCTCTGTGGTTTCCAGGGTTGCTTTATGGGTGTTCCCAGTACTCCCATTATTACTTTGGATGAACTTTATCATTTTACCTGCAGTCACTAGTTATGGTTGATCGTTTTTTTCAAAATGACAGCTATTGTAGCATTCTAATTAAACCATTGCACATGTGAATGATATTCATGACAATTTATAAATTACATTTATTCGATTACAATAAATTGGAATATACTTATATTGAATCATTATAAATCAAAATAAATTTTCCCAGATAATTGGTAATAATACTAGACTAATAAGCAGCTAGACAAGATATCCCCTACAACATATGCAATTGAATAGTCGGAAAAAAATAAAATGTGTACTATACAGTCATACAAGTATATGTAATATATAAATATGACATTTAATATATACGTATAAACTCAGGCATGTTCTATTAGACTACGTTTAAATTTTTAGACGGGTCAAAAAATGTAATATAATTATCTCATTTATGTTATTTCCCGAGAGGGGCAATTTTAAGTTATTGTTATACACAACTTTACCCTAATTACTATAGGTACTCGGGTTACGTTGGTGATAATAAAATATGCAAGCCCATTTCATATAGTTTTTGTCACCTGTGTATCCTGTCAACTATATTCCATGTTTTAAAAAACTATGTATAATATACAAACCTGAGGTATGTAGATACGATTAAGCATATTATGCTTAATTATAGTATCTGCATAGGTCAGGTGATGTTTTCAGACTTTCAAAAGAACACCTCATGTGAAACAAAAGAGAAGGAAACCTGGTGCTCCAATATTTCATATATCCATCTGGCATTGTTCCAAACGCACACTTGATATGTTCTCCTAAGCTTACCCAGTGACCTTTTATGTTTCTTATTACTCTTATTAGGTGTAACACTGATCCATAGTACTGCTTAGTGTATTGATCATTTATAAGGTAGTTTTGGATTACTGGACAAGTGTCCTTAAACCACCCAAACCGTCGGCTTTTACAAATTTCATTCATATATCTTTTCTCTAACTCAGCTACACAAAGAATTTTATCAGGAAGCAAAGGATCGTGCATTTTGTTTTTACGACGGCCTTTTGGAAGTGCATTATTTTTTTGCCATTTCAAGACTGATTCTAAAAAGTTACTCATATCAACAATAAAATCAAGTTGAAGTTGATTTGACCATAATAGAGGATCCTGGAGGATAGTTGAAGCCGTTGGTCTCTTGCTTGCATCAGAATTCAGCATTTTGTAAATTATGTCAGAATTGGGGTATGTAGTTAGCCTTGGATTTGGATTGTTATTCAAAATCTTTTGATCGTCAAAATCAAAAGGATGGCTTCCGGGCATCAAAACATAGAAAAAGATGCATCCAAGGCTAAAAATGTCGGTAGCGGTGGTCTACAAAGAACACAATATTACATAAGCTTCACAAAATCTCTATTAAAAAGATTAGTTAGATATAGCTGATAATGCCATACCATATACTCATTGTTGGTGGGCATATTTGATCCATGTAAACTTTGGGAATATCTTATTACTTCCGGAGCTCTCCATCCCGGTGTGCCAAGGCTTGATGTAAATGACGTCTCGTTTCTTCCGTTAGGAATTTGTGTGCTAATTCCAAAATCAGCGATTTTGACTAACACGTTAGCTCCATCTACACGTAGTAAAATGTTCCTCGGTTTCAGGTCTCGGTGTACTATAGACTTGCTATGGACATAATTTAGTCCATTTGTTATATCACTAAGAATTTTTAAATTTGAAATCGGAACAAGTAAAACACTGCGGTTTCTAACATATTTCTCTAATGTACATGAGCAAAGCTCCAGAGCCAATAATACCTCACCAGAGGATCTAAGCTCAGCAGCGTATAACCTGACAATATTTGGGTGTTCTAACTTCTTTAGAGCATTTATTTCTTTTTGAATTTCTTTGCACTGAAAATACGTTAAACGTTTGACTGCTACATTTACATCACCATAAATACCTTGGTTTACTGATGTTCCATTAGAGCCTTCGCCGAGGATTTTCAATTCATGGAAGTTAATGTTGTGGGAGGTAAAAATGTTTTTGTTGTTGAGTAAATCTGAGGGATTCAGACTTTCATTGCCTAGTGTTACTGATATTGTATTGGAAAGTGGACTGAAAGTTTTTGGAAGCAAAATCTTTTCAATCGACGGTCTTTCGTTTTCAGAATAGGAAGTCATGCTTTTTATAAGGATTAACCATTGACTGTCACTCAAGAATATTTCATCTAAATTTTTCTGGTCGCCCTTTTGAATATTATATTGTCTCTCGCTAGCATCCCCGTAAGGATGATTTCCTTTTGTTAGCGTAAAGAAATAGTTACATCCCAGCGAAAATACGTCGCTTTGTTGTGTCTGTATACAAAGTAAAGTTTAAAAAAAATTTTTGGCTGTGCAAAATCTCTATAATATTGAATAAAACTTTTGAAAAACATTTTATGCAAATACCATTTTTAAGTGGAAGTTATCATTGTTATTTTCATTTAGAAATTTAAGGATTTCAGGTGCCATGTAGTCATTTTTTATTGTCATTTCATCGGAGCCTGAAACACTCAAGGGCCTTTTAAGACCAAAGTCTGATATCTTTATCCGATTGTTTTTATCAAAGAGTATATTGGACGGTTTTAAATTTCCATGAACTATTCTGTGTGCGTGTAAGTGAGCCAGTCCTTCAGTGAATCCTGTGATGATCTCAACTGGGGACATTTTGACTAATCCTAGGTTGATATCGATTTCATCTTGCAAGCTAACGTTACACAAATCAGAAGCTATGTAAATATGATCATCTTGGATTTGTGACGATAACGGCTTTAAAATATTCGTTTGAGCTGGCAATGCTTTTAGTATTTCTAAATCTGCACTAATCTGTTCTTCCTCAAGCGTATCAAGGCTCATGATTTTTACAGCAACATCTTTTCCATCATAGCTGCCTCTCACTAATTTTGATCCGTAGTTTCCTCTGCCCAATAGTTGAAAAGGATTGTATGCAATGTCCCCAGCAGCAAAGGGTTCTGAGTTAGTATGAGCAAAAATATTTAATACTTCACGTTGCTTGGTTTCTTCCAGGATATCTCTTAAAGTGTTTATCCAATCAGATCGCTTTGGAAGTATCTCACAGTAGAGCGTTTTACACCTCAAATATCTAGGTGTACTTTGGTTAATCTAAGTGAGGTAATGTTATATAATATTATTTTAGAAATTAGTTTAGCGACATGAAATTAATTAATTAAAAAATTTAGAGCTTCCTTATCAATCACATGTATGAAAGTGTTTACCAAGTTATTCTTTTCTTCTTCATTTAAGAGGCCTTTTTCGTCAAGTTTTTGAATTACCTTTTCACTACACTTGGTAAACTTAATAAGTTGTACTTGGTTTTTCTTTAAGAATTCCGAAGCTTCCATTTTCAAACTCCAAATTTGATTTTAAATGTTCTACAAAATACTTTTAAAATGCTTATAGCGTAGATATATTTATGATAATTTGTTACATAGCAGAGTATGAATTTTCAAAGTGAATTCTGACTTTCCAACGGTAACTTAAAGTTTAATCCAGTGTCTATGGTCGAGTATAATATATCTTGGACTTTGTACGAAGCGGTGATCAAATAATGTGATATACTGTGGACATTAAACAAACAAATAATGAGCTCATATTTCCCTCGCACGTTTTACATCCCATATAATCCTTGATGGAAAACATCATTGTTCCACGTATAAATTATGAATTTTATCTGTCTGATGTGCAAAAATGTGGAAGATACTACTTGTGTTAGTAAATCAATAAAATCATATAAGCTTCACAGGACGGGAATAAATATCCTGGAAAACCAACAACCAAATCCTACCATTTTATAACCTAACCTACCGCGATGGTTTGTACATTTTGTATAGATAATTTGTATCGTATATGAGTTTTCAGTTCAAAAATTGTTATCAGTATCTCACTTCTGCTTATCTTTGATATGCTTTTTGAGACCCAAGTCAGCATGCCCTCCAACTATGAGTTCTTTATATTTGCTCTTTTAATATTTAATTTCATTACTTCACGATGATTTTATATCTCATACCTCATATGGGACATTACGGTAAGTCAGATATCAACAAGAGGCTAAATTTAGTTCTTCGCATTAGTAACACAACTGGTCTACCTGATCAATTTACAGTACGTTAAGATGAATTTTGATATAACACTACATGTACTATTATGATATCATGTCCATTTTCATTGTTTCGAGTTCATTAATTAAATAATCTAGTTCGTAATTCATGGCTTTCTGCTTACAAAATTCATAATTAAATTGATAGATATGTAGAATTAATAAACCTCTAAAAGCGCATTTATAATACGGATCAAGGTTTTTTGGCCGTTAAACCAACTCTGTTGGGACAAACAACATTAAGTTAGGGGATAATGCTACAACAATAGAGTCCTTTTAAGTGTTTTAAAAGTAATTGTATACATAGTGCATTATTAAAAATTATTTTAGTCTTATAAACATAATATTTCTTGATGTTTATTCGAATTTTGATACTTTCGAAGGTCATAATAAGCAAAGTTAAAAAAAATTAGCCTCTACAAGTGTGCAAGGAGTACTCACAATATGTATAGTAGCCTAATATTTTCAACGATCTGTTCAAATATTCAAATAAATGCAGGGTAGCTCCTGCGCTACATTTTCAGAGAGCATATTATAATATACTTTTGATCAAGATCGTCATACAACAATGTTACACATATTGCTCATTGTTTTCATTTATGAGGGCTCTACAAGTATCATTGTACAATGACAAATTTTATAAATCAATGCATTTCATAATAAAGGCGCACAATTTAAAACCAACTTCACAAAAGGGTAAAAAATCCATATAGATCGAAATAGTGTATACAAAATAAGAAAGTTTATTACCTCCAACATGTTATATATAATTTAGAAGTTGAAAAATATTGAAGCGTAGTTTTTAATATTTTATGAATTAACATACTTTATTTACATTTTGTTTTCCATCCATTAAAAACTAAAAATAACATAACTTATTCACATTTCCGTTTTACCATGTATTAAAAAATTATTGATCAGTATACATTAGTCGTTTTTGTTTTAAAATTAATTCATGCAAAACCATTGATATATCAGGTCGTTCTTTTGGAAACTGTGAAAGCATGCTTTTGATCAAATGCAACATTTCTTTATCAATGCTGGTATCATGTATTTGCAGATTATTGTGACGTATGTGATACTGTCTATCTCCTTGCTTACCGAATGGGTGCTGTCCTTTAGTCAAAACAAAGTAGAAAATACAGCCAAGTGAAAAGATGTCACTAGAAGTTGTCTGTTGAAAACAATACATGTATAAATAGCATAAAAATAATGTTATAACTTATAAATTATGAAAACAATTACCGCATTTTTAATGAATTTTTATCGCATACCACTTTAAGAGACTCGTTTTGAACAGCTCCGTGTATTAGGAAATTCAATGTCTCCGGGGCCATCCAATCTGCAGTTCCAAGTGCACCATTTATAGTTACACTTGTAAATCCATCCTCAATTTCTGTAGCAAGGCCGAAATCGGAAATTTTGATTTGTCCAAGCCGGTTTATTAGAATATTTGCAGGTTTAAGGTCTCTGTGTATAATCTTGTTTTGATGAAGATATGAAAGGCCCTTGCTGCATTTTGTGATTGCATCCATGGAATCAAGAGGGAGTGAGTTTTCAATAACATTTTGCAGGTTATTCGAGCATAACTCTAATGCAATGTATATGAAATTCTCATCTTTCGCAGCCACTATGTAACGAACGATGTTTTCATGCTCGTCTAAGAGCTTTAGAAATTGAATTTCTTCTATAACTTTAGCTGGTTCAACCAATGTGCAGCTTATAACCTTCACCGCAACGGCTCTTCCATCAAATTTCCCTTTATAAACTTTTGTCCCAAAGCTTCCTTTTCCCAAAAGTTCACTTTTGTTGTAAGAGATTACTGGGGTTAACATTCCTTTTGATTCAGTACTAGTTGATGGAAAGTCCTCGTTTGAAGCCATAGAAGAAATTTGAACATGTTTCCATGATCTCTCATGATTGTAAGGTCGGTTTCGTGAATTTATTAACAAGTTCCCAACCAGTATACCAATGGATGTAGCAGCTAGATAAAGATAAGCTTTGTAATTATTTTATTACATTTGTGAATTAAGTAAGCTTAAGTTACAAAAAACGTACCTATAGCTCCTAAAGTTCCACGTCTTATTGCATCAGATGTCAACTGCGAATCATTTGTTGTATGGGATAGCTGTTTTGACGAAAAAGCAGAATTTTCTTGAGAATCATGGGATCCCCATCCATAAACTCCACTTTCTTCACTTACTGTTCTTTTCTTTCTCCCGCCTTCGTTAGGCTTTTCCAAAGGTCCTTGACTAGCATATTCATTCAACTGTTTTTCAACGCAAAAATTAGCTGAATCACACTGGGTCCATTCGGAACCACTTGCTAAGCTAAAATCTTCGTTGAAAAGAATTTTTTCAGCGCATGGTCGATTCATAGGGTCAATTGATATCATATTCTTTATGATGCTCTGCCATCCTGCATGATTATTCAGTTTTTCGAGTGTTGCCTTATCATGGAGTATGTTTGAAATTCTTGATGCACGCGTTCCAAAAGGATGAGATCCTTCAGTCATGACGTAAAAGAAAACACACCCGAGAGAAAAAATGTCGCATGGAGTTTCCTAAAACATAATTTGATTTCAACATTTTGATTTAGGTTTTGTAAGCGCAGTAAAACGGATTTTGGTTCACACAATAATTGGCTAATATTAACTCATTCAGCCTAGAACAGCATGAATCATAATATTACACCGGGTTTGTCACTTTGATCCACCTATTTCCGTATGCCTTCTCATTGATCAGAAACATCCTTTTGACCAAAATGACACAAAAATATAACTTATTGATAGCCCGTACGCCTGCTTAAATATGCCTTGGCCCCGAGCTAATAGTTAGTATTCATACATCAAACAAAAGATCTCTCACTTAAATTTTGTAAATAGTCATAAGTCTCTACAATTTTACCTAAGCGGTGTATTGGGCCTTGTAGAAGTTATTTAATATTGTCCCTATTTTGTATGAAAATATCCCACAAGGGAAAACCAAATTATTATTTTTATCATATAAAGAATTTAAGAAGACGAACCATGATTCTGTATAAAATTTGAGTTTTTCCGAATCGGAATGTACGCAATATTTTTTGTTTCCTGAAATTCGGATTGCATTTGATTGTCCAAAAGATTAGATTTTCAACTTTAAACTGTCAAATCGTAAACATATCATTTATTTTACCTATTCATATACCATGCTCACATCATATACTAAAATTCCAAAATTAAATAATCTAGCTAAAAAACATAATTTACTATTAATAAGGCTGGCAAACATAACGGTGTTCGTTAGAGCTGTGTATTGCGCAACTAAGTCTGATAAAATAGCATTGTAGATTCCAATTACTTTACTTTCTTTACACATGCTGCGGAATAGGGTCAACCGCCTTACTTGTTCTAATAAATAAGGAGAAATGGTTAATAGAAATTGTGAGTACATACAAAGTTGGGTTAAGCTTTTCAGATATGTGAAGTAGAATTGAACGAAATTTCAGAGACATGCTTTTAAATGTACTTTTGTAAACGATTTTTGAAGCACTGCGTATATGATGTGATCATGATATATGAATGGGTAAAATACATGATATATTTACGATTTGACAGTTTAAAGTTGAGAACGTGTAATTTAGATGATCAGATGCAAACAAATTTGAGAAGCCAAAAAATATTGCGTAATTTGTGATTCGGAAAAATTCAAATTCTAGACAGAATCATGGTTCGTCTTCTAAAACTCATTATATGCTAAATAATGATTCGATTTTTCCTTGCTGGATATTTTTATGTAAAATAGGTACAAACCAATGAATTATAGAGCATAAAATAAAATATGTCATAAGATGCGATTATTGCGTGTTAATCAGTCAATTGAATGTTGCAGATTGCCCGGTCCTCTTTGCTATATGTGTATAGAAAAAAGTATCTACCTATGATATTTCTTAATACTTCACTTGTCACCGACTTTTCTAAGTATGAACGAATTATGTGGAAAGAAGTCCTCTTACGCTTGCATATTTCTCATATTTTCATCCGCTTTGTCATATGTTCTTAGCATGCATATTTTAGATATTTTGTATATATTTGGTTTCCACTTATGAGGGACATTCACGTCGTGTTCATGGCCGAATATCTTCAAGCTTCCTATAAATAATACACTTCATTGGTAGTGCCTCGTGGCATATATGCTGTTTTTGAATGGGCCTTGCATTCAAAATTATGAGCCTGAGAAATTTTGGAACTCGCTGGTCAAGATTTTTAAAATTGAAATTAACATTGGATTTCCATAGTGACCAAAGGTCACTATACTCGTCACCAAATTCTCTTCTCAAATTTTTCGAAAATTGACCCATCAGTTTTATGGATGAAAATTAAAATTATTTAAAAGAAATGTGACGAAAACATTGTTTTCCATCTTGTTGAAGGTTTTCGAACACAAATTTGTTGAATATGTATCATACTACTCGAACAGATTCTGCAAGTCAGCTTACCAAAATGCACACTCAATGAACACCTTGTGAGGTTCCCTTGTTTGCATGCTTTGGCAAACTTAAGTAAAACTTACATATTTGAAGTAGTTTTGACCAAAATCTTATGTTGAAATGTATTAAATGGTAGTGCGCCCTGTTACGAGTAGCAGGCTTTCATTCTACGCGCTGAGAGCTTTCGAATGGTAATGATTTGTGAGGGACCGTTGACTCAGTACCCACTAAAAACCGATATGGCCCTTTGATAAAAATATTAACGTCGTTTTGTATAAAGTCATTTTTCTCTTGTTTTTGTCGCTGAAATGAGAATATTAATTAAATGCAACACTGGTATGGAATATATAATTAGAGCATAATTCGTACTTGATAAAATGGTAAATAATATATGCATTCCTAATTAAATCTGGAGCCCAAATAGTTGTAAATAGATCAAAAATATCATGAACACATACATAGAACTAAACAATGTGAATTATAACTCAACACTCAAAAAGTCCACGTACCCATTTTGCATGCTCCATGGAGCTCTGGTATAAACCTTTTATCATCTCAGGAGCCATCCACTCAAAACTTTCAGAAGGTGTTGATCGCACAAATCCATAGTCTGATAGTTTGACTTGGTTTCCATTATATATCAGTATGTTTGAAGGCTTCAAGTTCCGATGAATGACGTTATGTTTATGAAGATGGGCTAGACCTTTCGTACAGCTATGGATAATAGCAATCGGACTGATACTACGAGTTTTGTGTCTTATATGTTCTTGTAAGTTGATTCTACATAACTCCATCGTTATGAGAACGTCACTATTGTGCGTCTCCACCGAAAAATATTTTACAACATTTTTATGATCTTCTATAAGTATTTTCATCGTTTCAATCTCAGTAACCATTGAGTGATCCTCAACACTGCTGAAAACCTTAACGGCAACGCTTTGTCCGTGACACTTTCCTAGGAACACTTTAGTACCAAATTCACCACTCCCTAGTAAATTCTGTTTGTCATATGACAGCGTTTCTAAATTTATAATCTGAGTTGGCGTAGCTTGAAGTAGAATATTTAGAGCTCCGGTTTGGTTTGTTTCTTGCAATGCCTTTATCAGGATGTCGTAGGCTCCACTACGTGTGACTAATATGTCGTATAACTTCTTTGACTTCTCATGTGGCCCTAAGTACGAGCTTGCCTGTATTCCAAAATTTAGAAACATGTTATTAAGTCATGACGAATACCCGAAAATTTAATACAGATAACCCGGAGGTTGCTGAGAAGTTTAAGCGAGTTTTACTGCTTTTTAACCCTTTGTGGTAACATTTTTGTCAATTTCTAATATTAGAGACTTTAACAAAGACTGCTCAAAATAACAACTTTAAGCTAGCAAATTAGCAAGTCAGTTGCTTATAAATATCAGTGAGTTAATCGATCCAAGAGCATGTTTTACAGCTACGAAATATTGTCTAGTAGTTAATGATTCAATTGAATTTTTAGAGTAGTGCATAATTTACCAAAAACTCTACGTCGTTTATATTCAAAACGTCTGCAGCACTTAGAATGCTTAATAACATCGGATTGCAAACCGTGAAGTCAACCAGGGCATCCTGATTCTTATATATGTATTCTCTTTGCCAAAATTCCATCGCTGTAATGTTTTTAGGTTCCCATGTATGTTCAGTGTTAAATATGTATTTCCTTTTCAAAAAATGTTGAAAACACTATTTTTTCTAAATTATATTTTATCTCAAATTAAAGTAAGGTGCTAAATTTAATCACACTTGAAAGAGTGCATGCAGTCAACAAACGACTAACAACTTTATATCATATTCGCATGGCATACGTTTATCCATCATGATGTAAACATACCGAGGTAAGTCAGTTGAAGTTAAAATTTTGCCACACATGACTTTGCATTACAAGTTATGGTATTACGTTTGATTTCGGTGAACTACGAGTTGTAAAAATATGATGATGAGATATGATTTAGAGGATAATCATTTTATGTTGAAAATAAATTGTTTGATCAGTACTTACGAAGTGCTTGCAGGCATATTCAACAGATACATAGGTATGTTCTCATTGTTTAGTGTGATAAACCATTTTAGTATGTTTACTTGTTATATGGCATAGTGAAAGATAAGATAAAACTAAAATCGTTTATATGCCGTTATTCCGTGCAAAGATACACATGTACAACGCAGCATCAGACGTAATTAAAAGTGTCCGAACTGAGTCTCGAAAATTTTGGGAGATGGAACTTTATCCCTGGAAGTTGAGACGGTACAAAAGCTCAAAAACTTGTATATACATGCATACTTATTGTAATATATTTGCTATACGGTTTGTCATGATTTATATAATGTACCTGTAATAACTGATTGCAAATGCTTTATAATTCTTAGGTCACAATCTATCACTGTGGAAAATTCCAAATGACGCAAGTGAGACAAATGACACTCATACGATTAACTTCTTTCCTATCTATCACACATGCATTTAACGTTCACTACTTGAACAATAAAAACCATGGTTATGTATGCATATATTTTTTCTTCTATGGCAAGCTCTGAGTAACCATTTTAGTCACAAGGACTTCAGTTTATTTCATGATGTGTTAAAATTACAATGCCTTTCAAATCGGCTTTCACACAAATTGCTTGGGAACAGGATATACAAAGTTTTTGTTACATTATGACCACTGCTGCATTCTTTCAAATTGTAATCCTTTCTAACATTAAACACTGGGTGTGTATGGGATTTTTTAAAGCTTTTTAATATCGAATAATTTTTGCATGGACATCTGTGGACAATATTCCATATGACAAAATTTCCTTAGGGCATCTTTTCTACAGACAAATTATCCATTAGTGTTGGGCAATGGATCTGCGTCATTATATGACAATTCGTTTGTTGGCATATCTATGCCCACGCCTACAATGCTGACACTCTTGTCGTTCTTTTCACTTCTGGATAGGCCTGGAAAAACTGTCCCGAAGCAAACTTGTCCTTTGGAAAG
>JAQIXX010003561.1:0-19205 GCA_034700605.1 Willowsia nigromaculata | reverse complement strand
AAAATCGTCAAAATAGTGGCAATTAATCCGCAAATAGTGACGTGTGTATATGAGATAGATTCAAAAAATCCCTTCCCATGAAAAATCTGCCAATATTATTACACAGCCAGTCCTTATTGTGTATGTAACCCTAAAAGGATGTATGATCGAATAACAATGGCTAAGGCAGCGTATGTTATTCCAACTAGGTACTATGTCAAATCAACCAGCAAAAAGGCTTGAAAAACAATCGTGCTACCGTTTTCACCTTATTGGGTAAAGGAATGAGTTGTTTTCAAACCCTACAAAATAAGTTAAATTTAGTGCTACTTCCGGTTTTTCTGCTTTTTCGTGTCCTTATGAATTGGCTTTCAGAGAAACAAGTTTTAATTAGAACTACACTAAATTGACACTAACGTTGATAAAAAGAAATTTGAAAATCAGTAAAGGTTTGAGTCCCCGTTCAATCACGTGGAGCTTTGATGTTAGGAAGTCATTTGTTTTTGAAAGCTTTGAAAAATGTAATTATTTTTACATCCTGTTTTTTTGGCTTTTGCGTCTGCCACTTACCGTTGGCTTAATTGCTTTGTGAAAAATAGTTAGAAAAACTTCCAAGAGCTTAGTAATAATAAGCAATATTGATAACGTTACGGCGTGATTGGATTTGGAAAATAATTTGCTATTCCGCTCTATGGTCGCAATTATCCTTGGTATCCTATTTATTTGTAGCACAGAAAAATGGTGAGGCAGCTAAAATAAATAGTAGATATGCAAGTTGACTCACCAAAAAATAAATTTTTAGTGGGATGTCAAACAAATTATGATTTTCTCCCCGGAAAGATCTTCGAATGACTTATGATTCTTTTTGATAGGAAGCTGAAAATGATGAAGTCTTTGAGACTTCAAGAAATGAAATTAATTCATTTTCCTTTCCAAAAGAATTTCGTAAGTGACAGTTTGCATTTTACGGTTAAAATAAAATCCTCATCGGTAACATATGCTAATTAGTCAATTAAAATTACTTCTGATTAATATAACAGGAAGTAATTAGAATTTTAAAGATTTTCCGAGCACATACGATTTCTATAGGAGTCTACCTGGACCTAGATAATATAAGCTTTTCTGGCGACACTTCAACTTGTGTTCGAATTTAAATATGCAAACTGTATATACCGTCTGACCTCACAGTAGTCTACTTACACACAGTTGGGTGGGTGGGTGGTTTTTGTAGATTATGAAAGTTATGTTTCCCATAATAAATGCGAAAAGGCGTTTTAACTAACGATAAGACGGAGTTAGTTTTTAAGCTTATCCGTTACTTTGTAAAGTTCACTTAATCTGGTACACAGTAATCAGTGACTGCAAAGTGATATACTTCCCCACTGAGGAATCAAAGTTTTGATTACTTTGCGGGGTTTCTTCCCGTGTAAAATCATACTTTTGTTTGTCAACTGTCCCGTCATCCGTCTGCACGATTTTAAAAACACTTTGAATTTCTTGTTTCAAGCCTTGATCCCAGTCTACTTATCTGCTTTGAATTTTAAAATGTTTCAAAAGTCTAGAGAAGAATAAATTTGAAATCAAATATTGCTGTGAGAAACCACGTTTACGTTTGGACACGCAACTGAAGTACTGAACGAGAACTTTGAAAAAGATTGTGAAGAAGTTTTGCAGCATATTATGACTTGAGCGACGCAAAACCACGTTTGTTACAAGCAATATAGAAGGGATTGTGAGGGATAAATAGATATATTCAAATATTCTTAATTTCTACGGAAGCGAGTGATTTAATATTATTTTGAGGCGTCCCCACTTAAATAAATGCCCATGCAAGAATGAAGTAAAATAATTAATCTAACAATTCTCCATTAAAGTTTTTTTGTGAATGGAATTGAAAATTTTGAAAACCGCGAGGAGAACTTTGAAGCAAGACTGTCCGTAGAGACTTGATACTGACAACTGGTTGATACTTGCGAGTACATAGCACTAAAACGACACGGTGATAGCGAATATGCAGTGAGAGTGATTGACCAATGGAGTGTAGAAAAACTGAAAAGAATTAAAATCGTTGAGCTTTCTTTTGAGACACTTGGAGATAACTCGTAGAAAATAGCAAAAGACACTTTCAAATTCAATCAGATACGCCATGCTGGTTTACTGATATTGCTTTGGTGCGACATGAAAGCATTTCGTTTTAGATTTTCCCCAAGATTAGAAAGTCCACATTTTAAATTTAGAACAAAATCATCATTCGTTTTCATAACATGTCGTTCAAGCTTATCAAAGTTGTTAAAAGATCGTGATATTTTCTGAAAATTTTGTTTCTTTATCAATCATCAAGGCCTTAAATATTTGTCTACATTTAATCTCATGATCCAACTTAAGCTGCTAGAAAGTGACAAGCTTCTTTCTTATAATTTTACAATTCGTTTCAAGTATGCAGTTGCAAACGGAGTTAGATAAAAAATGCACTTGCTTTCACAACTATACTTGTTTTTAAAAGCACGAGCAAACTCTTATATTTAAGGACAAAGACAGTTATAATCAAACTGATTCTAATCCATAACAAATGCTGTAGTATCACCCAATCCGAGAGCTAAGTTTCTTTTGAATCCCGACCTCCTCTACCCATTTTTTTAGACCTCAACTTCAGATTTTGTTCTTTCTTTTCCAGATACCACTTCCTTTCTCCCAATATTCTCCTCCATTGTGTAACTGCTGTAGCATCAACCTCTACAGCTGTAATTTCTACAAGCAAATATGTAGAAAAATTCAATCAAAAATAATCTTAATATGAAGAAGTAATAATCATGTAATTATTTATTTATATGTCGTAATTACCATCTGGCTTAAGTGGCTTTCTCTAGATTGTCTCACAAGCAGTAGAAGAAACTTTCTCGTCCGATTTTATCTCATTTTTGGCGGAAAACGGTTTAGTGACCGGGTTCTCTTCTAGAATTTCGCATTAATTTTTCATTGTTATAACAAGGTCTGTTTCCTTCAATTTTTCGGCTGTTTCTATCACGCATTATCTTTAGTTCTGTGGTTTTCTTTGTGGTGATGTCGCAAGTAATTGTCCTTTCAAAAAGTTGCGTGGCTTTGAAAAAATAAAAATTAGTTGTCTCTACAATTAAGCATATGAAACCAAATAGCGAGAGAATGGAGCAGATCACATAAATGCCTAAAATAGCAGGAAGTGAAATCTGGTCTCCAGGAACAATTTGGTTAGGGTTTGGGTCATCCATTGGTAAATGATTGGAAAGCCTTTTTGATATCATTGCCAATTTGTCGCAGATATGTAGGAGACCACTCTCAGCAAATCGAGCATAAGTTTGCATCATCCAGTGTCGGTTAATTGTGTACATCTCCACGAAAACGAACTCATTTAGAAAATTTTCTGGAAGTATGTAGCACCTCGTTAGAGATTGGTTTAGATTGTGAGTGATAAAGTTTTCAAAAAGGAGTAAATTGAAAGTCTGAAATACTGGTCCGGAAAGATGCATATTTTTCTCGGTGAAAAGAGTGGCTAAATCAAGAGTTGTCACAACATTTTTGTCGTAATCAAAGAAGCTTGCATTTAGTTTAGCTAGTAATCCTCTAGACCTAAAGTCTTCGTTGCTCATTATCCATTTAGGTAGTAGCTGATGGATGTTCCACAAAATTTGATAGCCTGCTGATAGTGCTCCAGCGAGTGATGTAAATGGTTCAATCCTGTCGGGTACGATAAGAACGCTCATGATCCCATTCCCGAAAAACTGCCACAGAAAAAATCCCAGGAACTGAAGAAGAATGCAAAATGAAGCCTTGTTTGAGGCGGAGTTAGCTGAATTCCCGAGAAAAAGATCGGTTGCGTCAAAAACATGAAAAAGAAATTTGCGATTCTGTGTCTTGAAAGTTTTCACGTACCACAAGGTTGCCAGAACCGAAACCAATATGCATACCCAGATATTCCATGTAAAGGGCTGATACCATGTTAAAAAGTCAATCCCTTTCATCATGTTCACTTTTATGTCATTTCTACAGTAAAGAAGCGTTACAAAGTGATTACTATGGAAAATAAATCCTGTAATTCTCCAATAATATTCAGCTTTGGTTGCGCCATATGTGTCATAATTTACTGGGAGGAGAACATACTGTCCAGTATAACTCCTGTCCACATTTCTCCCTATTGTCGAATCAAATACGTAAAACTGTACAAAGGAAATGTTGTGCATCGTAGATAGATGAGTTATGATCATTACATTTATTTCACACCACTGATAAGTTTTGCTTGTGAATGGTAGATGATGACAAGCTATCAAGCCCTCATTTTGGAACTTGAAATATATGAAACTCGCATCAAGCATAGCATTATTTCTTTGGCCATTCCCTAACCGATAGTAGTCTCTGTGTGACAAAATCAGATTTCCAAATCTTTTCATTGCAGAAATATCAAAGCTTCCTACAGTCTGCATCGAGGAAGAACAGTAGCCAAGGCAACTCACTTCATACTCCGTTTGAAATGTCTTGTCATTTGAAGCCACCGCTTAAATTACAATTTTCAGTGCATGGAGATGTAACCAGAAAAATGGAAACACTACAACATGCCTGATCGGAATCACGAACAGTGTTGATATGTGTATTCCAAGTAAATGAAAAGGCTTTTCTCCAAATTTCCAAGTCTCATAATTTGCGATTATGAGTGAAAACGGTCGTCTGAATTTGTAAGGGTATTTCGCGTAGAAGTATTCTCCGCTAGTTTCATTAAATATAATGTACTGTAGTGAATTACTCATGTATTGAATTTCTGATAAAGAAAAATCCAACTTATACAAATATACTTTGTAATTTTCTTGCGATTCAGACAAAGTTGCCAGAAATAAATGTAAACTTTGTTGGATAGCGTGGTTTTTATGTTGTTCTACAGTAGATTCCTTGGAATTGGTGAAAAGAAGCAGTAAATTGAAAATCATCCACTTCATCATGTCTTAAGTTGACGACTTCTCAGGATTTCCAAAAACTCCTTCCCACAACTTAATCAAAAATGTTTTCAATTATAGACTGGTTTGGATCGACGATGTTATCTGTGAGTTTGTAAAACTTACTTGTGCCGCGTCAAGAAAATTGTAACTACTACCAAATACACTGCACCACTGACCAATCCCAGTTTTTATAACTATGTGGAATTTTTTGCTAGCGCAAGATATTTCCCTAGTGAAACAAATAAGTATGATGTGTGGGCTCACTTTTTGAAGTTTCGGGTAAACCTGTTAGAAACAGTCCTCAGGATGACATTTTATTCATGACATAACTTAAGCAATCATGTAGAATGTGTACTCATCGGAAAGGTTACAGGTGGAACATATAATAATACAGACATTAAACACTTGGAATTTCGTCGTTAATGAATTGATAGCTGTCTACTTTGCTTGGAAAAAGTTTCAAGAGTTTAAAAAATAATTACAACCTGATATATTTACATTTGATATGGTTAATAAATTGGGTTTATAAGTTGTAGATCTTGAGTTAGAACACTTGGAACTCAACCAATGAACGAAAACTAAATATTTCAAGAGAAATTGTTAAGAGTTCGAAGGGGACGTAAGTAAGTTACAAATTGAAGGATGCAGAAAGATTTCCGTAGCAAGTAATATAACAGGTATTGCTGACTGTTATTTAACTGCTACCCCAAAATGTTAAAAAAAGTTGCAAAGTAAATTTATGAAAAATTTTGCGTGCAGACGTACTTTTTGTGTTAGACCACCAAACATGTTTCTAAAAGCAAAGCGTGAGAAGTAAGCGCGGCGCACATCACTTACAAGACTCCTTATTTGCTGATAAGGAAATACTTAGCAAAAGGATACACCTTCGGATAAAAAGTTAATTAGGAAATGGAGTATACTTTTACATAAGAACAGAATACTTTACGAGCTTTTACAGGCAACGTGGGTTGGAAAGAAATGGAGCAATCGATAATCTTTGCATAAACTGACAAAATGTTTTCACTATGTGTTATGCATATATATTCCACTTTTGCTTCAAGAAAGGTTATGGAGAGATTTCGTTGCTCTCTGGATACATGTAGACGGCGAAGAATTGGCGACTTCCCAAAAAATCATTGTGGATTCTTTCCATATCCCAGTCTGCTTTCCTTTAAAAACTTACAGCTTTTCACTACAAAAAATTTCGTTTATATTTGATATATAACCATTTTTGCGAACTCTTAACATGTCAACTCGGTTATTGTGTGAAAACTTTATATTTCCAGTGAGATTTGAGTAGTTCCCAGCAGTAAGTTTCATTTGAATGACGCTGAAACACATAAGAAACTAGCAATGTAACGGAAATTGTTGGCTGCTGTTCCACTGCGACTCGGTAAATGGTTAAGAGCAGGCATTTATGAAAATGTTGACGTTCAAACTTACTTTTGTATTAGACCAGAAAATATATACATAGGCAAACGTTGAGTAGTAACCTCGACCACCAAAGCTTACAGCGTTCCATTATTTTATTACAATAGATATTTGCTGATAAGAAGATAATTAACAAGTGGGTAGACCACTCACGAGTACTTAATTAGAAAATGGACTGTCCTTTCGCGTAAGAACAGAACACCTATTAAGCTTTTATAAGCGGCGCAGGTTGGAAAGGAATGGCGCAATCAATTAGCTTTATTTAAATTGACAAAATATGTTGGTCATGTGTCCTGCAACGATATTTGAAACGACTGCAAAAAGACAGAAAGGATATAGGATAATATTAGCGAGGGTAGTGGGAGAGGGTCCTTGTCGTCAGTCATCCGCTTGTGTGCTGCAGAAGTTTTAGAGGGTAACAGCAGGCGTTTTTTGCAGTCTGCATCAGAACAGAAAGAGGAGCTCATAAGCTAACAGCCTTGACATTCCCACCCTAAATGTAATCATGAACTAAATCTAGTATTTTATTAGCTTATTTTTCATCTTGCTAAGGGTCGAATGCCTAGTATTCCCAATAAAGCAACCATATGTCATAAACTTTCTATAACCGCAAATAAAATGATTAAACGTACAAGCGTGCGTCATCTTAATAAGCTACCCACAATAAAACACAGCTTAAATATAAAGTGCTTGCATAATATTTTCATCTAAGAAGTGTTTCAAAATGAGTGAAGATGAATAATTGTGTGACAAAATCAATGTTATAAAAAATTGGAAGAAAGCTGACATGACTGTCTATAAATTTTAATGCATATGGAATTCTCATGCTTTGAAAAACATTAAGACAAGCTTTATTTTGGTATCCTGAACGTAGTAGCAAAAATCAATACCATAATGATGAAAAAATTGTAGGAACTAACCGCTTTGCGTTAACGTGGCTTCTGGTACTAAAGATGGGCCACGTAGAGAGGCAGCAAGAATGAGAAGGCTTCATACAAGTAAATATCCAAAATATCTTGAACATTGAAACTTGTTTGGCTTATTTTTGAGACTAATTCATTTTTCTCGCGCATAAGCTTTGAATCATTATTTCTTAGGCAGGCAAACCGGTTCCGAAAGAAGCAAAGTAAAACCCGTCCTAGAATGTTTTGAAGTTCCATTAAACAACTGCAAGTATTTGTACGTTTTTCACAAGATATTTTATATATTCCAAAAATACAAGTATTTCCATTTGCACTACAAAAAGGTCATAGAAAAATTTATCTCGAAGCTGGTTAGAACATTTGCATTTAGATTAATCTAAAATTCAGACAAACTGCGAAAAAATGATAATGCAATAATTTTTTATATTTTTAAAATAGATATAATTAGATTTTCCTAATATATACAGCAGCTAGCGATTTATTATTATAAGTAATTATCAGAATAAATCTGAAAACTCACTAATACAAGCGGAAGGAAAACTCTTATGCTAATCGGCTACAAAAAATATTTTACCGATCCAAAAATTTGTTCGAAGAAAAGTCTCGAGATATTTTCTGAACACTTTTTCCTTATGATCCTCAAGGCCTTAAATATTCACATTTAAACATGCTAATCCAGACAATTTAGCCGGAAAATAACAATTTTCTTTCATATAATTTTACATTTCATTTTAAGTATGCAATTAAAAACGCAGTTAGTTTATAAAACGCCAGAGAGTAGCTCTAAATTGTCTAAACTGAATTCACTCAGGTAATAAATAAGCAAGAATGGTTTAAGCCAATTAGGCCAATGGAATGTAAGGAAATTATCAATTCACCTTTGGGGAGACAATTTGTCCAAGCCCATCCATCTATGCTTCCTACGCCCGTGTAATTCAGTTTTCGACATTTCACTGCATAACTCTGTTCATGTCTAACTTTACATAATGGGTTTTCTCACAGTATACAGGTAGGCATTTATGCCTCGTTATAACACGAACGTGTTTATGCATAGTAATTACGTAATTACAGAAGCCTCATTTTTTGTCGTTAATTTTTTTTATGTAAAAAAAAGCCGCAATATAACCCCGCTTGAATACAAAATGTTTGTTTAAGGTTTTATTGGACTTAAATATTTTAGGCTGAGGAAAATGCTATTTGTTAAGTCGTATTTCAAAAAAGTATTAAAATAGATAGATATACTAGACAATTAATTTCATTAAATTTAGGAAGAAAACTGATATAACTGGTTATAAATTTTGATGCATATGGAATTCTAGTAGTTTGAAAATACACATTTTACAGCAGGCTTTCTTCTGGCACCGTGAAATTAGTCATAAAATGAATATTGTGAATGATATTAAACAAAGGTTTGCAAAACAAACTGCACAATATTAAATTTAAAAATTGTTCAATTAAAATATGCTCGTTGTACATTTTTATAGTCTGTAACCATAGTTATCTGATTAACGCATTTGAGGTGTCAGAAGAAAGCAAATGGCGTTCTTAAAATATGCATGTTCAAATTATGAAAATTCTGAACTGAAAAAATTAAGTTAAGTTACGATATATTTTGGATGAGTGCTAGTTTTTGTTTTTCGTCTCAAATCAAAACTACACTGCAAAACCGTCGCACCAAACTATTTCAAATTGGGTAATCTTTTATAACAGAAAGGAAGCCATTGTGGCTTATGATAAATACCAATGTAAAATTTGGAGAAGGAATAAAAATTAAGGCACACTTCAGTTTGATTAAATGTCCTTTCTTGGAACGTAGACCAGATTATGGAAAAGATTGGGAATACTGTTAACTTGCATTTAATACATAAATGAAATGGCCAAATACTCTTGGAATAAAGTTATGAAATTGACTTAAAATAATTTATTTATTGCATTACAACTCGTGATGGATCACAACCGTAAATTTCAAATGCGTAGAGTAAATTTATTTTATCAACTGCCTCCACCTTCCCCAAACTCCTCCGGGTGCTTGGTCTTCACATGATTCCTCCAATTATGACGATGAGCATACTTTTCCCCACAGTACTGACAGATAAATGGTTTCTCCTTCGTATGAGTTCTGGAATGTGCACCCAGTTTCCACTTATCGGCGAATTTTCTCCCGCACGTGGAACACTGGAACTTCCACGCTTCCGGGCCCTGGTGATAAAGCATGTGTGTTTTCAACTTATCTTTTCGATTGAAGGCCTTCCCGCATTCCGAACACATCAGGGAGGCTTCCTTGTGAACACTCCTGTGAGAATGCATGTGTCCATTAAATTTACTTTTTGTGTCAAAAACTTTCCCACATTCTGGACAAATCGATGGAACCTTCGATGGATGGGACTTTTTGTGGTCGCTGAATTTATTATTGTCCGTGAACTCTTTGTCGCAGACTTCACACTTGAAGATCTCTGGGTTAAATTGGTGACCTTTGCAAGTCTTCTTGTGCCTTTCCAGGGCCCGGTCAGTCAAGCACTTCTTCCGGCATGCGCCAATGTCGCAAATTAACTTGGACTCGGAGAACAGGTCAATTTCTGGATGCAGTTTCCCCAAATGCTTCCTCAGACCCTCATGTCTCTTGAAGGAGTCTCCACACTCGGGGCACTTTATTTTGAAGTGGGCCACCAACTTATGAGTTTGGAGCTGCATTCGCTTGACAAAGTAGACTGGACAGAGGTCACACCGAAAGATCTCTGATTCCTCCAAACCCTCCGTTTTGTGGAGTCGTCGAAAAAGCGCCAGCCAAATCGGACGGAATTGTGAATTTGGCTTGGTAAACCACACATGAGGAAACCTTTTCTGTGGAGGTCACTTTGAAATGGACACTGAGCAAATGGTTGAAAAATGAATTGAGGTCGAAGGAGTTAAAAGGGCAGCGGGCACATGGCAGGATTTTGCAACCTGGCTTTACCATCTTTTTTGTTTCCTCCTCTCTAACCGCATGTTCCTCAGATTCGTGGAGCGCCAAATCTGCGGCGTAATCCTTGACCATTTCACAGAACTGGCATTTGAAAGTGCCGTCAAGCTTCTGTTGACTTACAAAATCTCCTTTCGTTTTGCATGGCTTTTTGGAAGGTTTTTGGAATAAATACCATGTCGTTAAGATGCTGGCTGAAATATTTGATATCTTCCGACAAGTTGTATTCCCAACTTGTCGGCATGATTTCACATCTTTGTAAGCCAAATATTTGAAAATATTCTGAAGCACCAGCAAATTTCTAAATTATTTCCCATTCCAGACGCTAAAGATGAGAATGGCGTCACATTTCGCACAATTAGTTTTCCTTTAGTTTTGACTTTAGATAGTTTTGACAAAACTTATGGTGGCCCAGAAGGTGGGTATTTTGGGACGAATGTGAGCTATCTCAAGTTGAATTTGCTGCGACAAAATAGTACGCACTTGAGAATTGTTCGACTGAGTTTGAGGGAATAATTGCATATTATCTTGAACAGAAGCTCCACCCAAAAGTATTAATTTATCGGAAATGTTAATGCGAGCTTAGAAAATTAATGATAAAAAAATGTGCCAAATGCTTCAGATAACACTTTCAGTTATCTTGAAGTGTTTACTTGATTTTGGAGAGAAAGTAACCAAGCTGGATGAAGAAATAGCCAGCTGCCAGTAAACATTTGAGCAGATGTTTGGGAACAAAATGTGGGTTGTTTTTGGGACAATCGGAGTGCAAGAAGTACAATCCACCAATTACCAGAGGAACGGTTTCGTCTTTGGACAAAATGCATGTAAAACTGTGTGAAAGGAGCGTTTTGGCGTGCTAGCTGCTAAGGCATTGGAGAGCAGAAATATAATTTGTCCCTTTGGACCTATTCAATTTATAAAAGTAAATAGGTTCAGTAATTATTGTCATTGTTATTTGCCACTTATAATAATAACTTTTAGTAAAAGTTAATTATAAAAAATCAGGGTTTGATTTATTAGATCTGCGTGTATTTCCGTACAGGTCATCGTTATGCCTGCAAAGCACACTTTCTACCAGAAAAATTTAGTCTTGCTTTCTTTCAGAATTGACAATCTTATCTGAAATTTCGGTGAAAACAATCATTTTTATTAAACAAATATTACTTTTTTACCCAGTTTATTTCGTGTTGGAGCAAAGCTGGTAATTTGTAATTTAAACAAATATGTAGTTTTTTGTCATTGTTGAATATCGGAATCCGGAACTATCAAGTTAAAACCAATCCAATTATAATATTTGTCATATTATGTAAAAACAAATGCCTAATGATTAAGATGTTTTTTTTAAATAATTGCAACTCCTATCTTTATCGTCAGATTTGTGCTCATTAAGTAAATCTTCAGGAAAGTAATAAATGTTCCTTCATTTTTATCTATTGTGAAAGCATAAAATCTGACAGTGTAGGATAATGTTGAATTATGGGTGGATATTGAATCCTGTTCAATGGATAGTGGGTTTAATTACCTAAAAATAAAAGATTTTATTGCGCAATTTATTCATGCTACCTCTAAATATGATTTGATTTTAATTTTACTTTATCAGAACCAACCACATCTTCAGTCTCATCGTAGCAGCATAATTACAGGGACTCGATTTGGTCAATCAATAAAAGCACTTTTTACTTAAGGATCAACAATTTTCAGTATCAGTGTCAGTATCAAATTTTTCTCAAAATGTGCCTTCACAGATAACTAAAAAGTCAAATGTTACAAATCACAGATCTTCCCCGTATTCTTGTCCATAGTGAGTAGGCTGGTTAAAAATTCTAGAGCACCTAAATATATCATTTGGCTACAAACTAAGAAGTAGTTACTGCAATCATAACAATATCATAGCTATACTAAAAATGAATCTAACCGTAATCAAAATAAATATTAAAATTAATATAATATCTCCCTTAATCAGTCATGTAAATTATTACAACAAAATCTATACAGACTCCTACCGAGCATTAATATTAGTTTTAATACACTTTGTCTCTCTTTATGTTGCCTACTCTCCCCGTTATCTAGCGGATATTGCACTATTTTTTTGAAATAAGTAAAGCACTAACCGCCTTCGGGAAGTTCTCATAAAAGTTACTTCACATAAAGGTACATATTCTCATAAAGGGACACTTCGTATCAATTTTAATTCCCATAAAACAACATTCCCATAATATCAAATATAAAAGGTATACACTTTTAACCTCAGAAATATTTCATCAGGATATCAAATTTTTTTTTTTAAAGTTCAGCACAATTTTTAATTATAGCTAAACAAAAAGAGTTAGCTTCTTAGTTTCATAGTAAGAATGTGGAGGACACTTCAGGAGAGAATGATTCAAGAATGTGTGAGATATTTATATTTATATATTTTTGCTTTCCTAGTCTTAAGTACCCGATATTTTGAAGTTTGACACTACGCAAACTTACAAAAATGTTTATGGAAATATTATGAGAGTTCATACTTATGCGAATAAGGCATTATGAGAATTAGATTATTATGAGAATTGATTCGTTATGAGAATTAACCATTATGACATTTTGCATTATGAGAACATGCAATTATGAGAATTAATATTATGTGAAGTTTCCTCAGACCACACGATCCAAAACGTAAAATATTATTAAATTGTTGAACAAAATAGAAGATTATGAAAATTATGAAGTGGTATGTATGTATGTTGCTCGTATGTAGCCATGCGTAACTATACCAAATTAAAAAAAACTGTTAATTAGATCTTTAAAAAAACTGTTAATTAGATCTTTAAAAAAACTTTTCGAGCCAAAGGATAAAAAGAGTAAAAATTTGTTCTAGTAGATCGAGTCATTAAATCAGTTACATTTCCTAATCAACTTGGTTCTCAAAGCTTTGAAATTCTTCACCTTTCGAACCCTCAACTCCTCCACCGCTCCAGTTTCCGATTTCCTCCAAAATCAATCCCTCCCTCCCATGGTTTACATAATTTTAAACTTTTAGACTCAAACCGACTTCAAGAAGAAAATGGCAATCTTTAACTAAAAAACGTGGGATTCAATGTAAAAACTGATCAATAAAAGCGGAGGAAAAATCAAATGCTGACTGGCTGCGAAATAAAAAGGATTGCAGCGATCCAAAAACTCGTTTTCATGAAAATTCCCAGAAATTTTTTGAACATTTTATTAAATTATTAATCATGAAGGCCTTTAGTATCTACATTTAATCATTCACATTGATTTGATCCAACTAAACTAGTTGGAAATGATAATTTTCCTTCTTATAATTTTAAATACGTTTTAAGTATGCAATTACGAATGCAGTTAGTTTATAAAATGGACTTGCTCTTACAACTGTGCACTTGTTAGTAAACGCAAGCGAAATCTTGTATTTAAAGGACATCTTATTTTGTTTATAGATGGTCGTCACTTTTTCAATTGTGAGAAATACCAAAGCTGAGCCAAGTCCCATGGGAATAATCATAAACACAGCAAGAATGGGCCCCAAAACTGATGACCTACCAATCTGACTATCGTTTGCGTCTCCAGAGATACCCTTTTGCCCCACTCTGTGTCCGTAGCTGGTCAAGTAATCGTTCACTGCTTTGTTCCAGTAGTTGGCAATTCCGGAATTCGAAAGTCCTGTCAGTCTTTGCAAAATGTGGGGGTGAAATCGGTTTCTGAGAAAATAACCTGAAGACATGTCAACAAGAATGTCGGAACTTAAATATGACTTTGAAATGCCATGCGCTTTAAGTCCGGCAAGAGTCAAGTACGCATCTCCTTCTAAAGTCACGAATGCGGAGGATTCATTTTTGCATGCTTGTATCATGAAGCTCAAGGTTTCGTTCAAAGTTTGATTACTCCAGATGTCCAATGGAAATGCGTCAGGGTCTGGTGTCAGTTTTGTGTGGTTTAAATACTTTTTCTCTGTGACTGTCAAATTCTCCCAAAACTCCTGCTGATCTAGTATGCTGTCCCAAGCACTATGCAAAGCGTCAATGTAGTGGAGAAGGAACGACATCCTTTTAGGTGGTATTATGTGGTGTTTGTATGGCATGTTCCTTGACGTTGTCAAATTAAACCAATTAGGAAAGGTCTCGGTGACGGTGTACGTGGAAATGTTGAATGACACAAGTTGGTCGAAATCCTTAACGGGAATCGGCGGAAACGGACTTGTCAACTCCAAAATGTTGTCGCCTTTGAAAAAGTTGCACAGGAAAATAAATGCTATCAAATACCCAGAAATCAGCCAACGAAAAATGAGCGCTCTTGATATATGTTCAAGGAATGCACAAGACTGCTCCACAGGAACCATGAGCAAAAATTTAAGAATGTCTTGGATCGCAGTTTTTTGCAATTGCTCAGTTCCGAGACTACCTGCCATTTTAGTAAAAACTGCAATTAGCAGGATACTGATGATTGAAACGAGCAATGCAATCCACGATCTAAAGTCAAATGATGTGGTCAATTGTAAAAATGGGATGGTGCGAGTAATCGGAAGCTCGCCACAACTCACAAATCGCATTCTGACTGAATCAAAGTGATACTGAATTTCTGGGTGGATTCGTGATGCTGGTCCTAGACTTGATTTCACATATGGCAATATTCCTAGTTCAAATTGACATTCGCATTTTAATGATTCATTGGCACTGTTTTGGCAAAGGCCAATTTCACTGTGCATTTCCGCACTACTCATATCAATATGTTTAAGATTAAGGGTTACGTTTTTGAGAACTGACCCAAACATGGCAACCTGAAGATATTTATGGAAATTGGAGGAGGCGTAGGGCAATAGACGCTTTAGCATTGTAAAATTGTGTTCTTTGAAGATGCCAAAACGAGATGCCAACGTCAAATGGTCATAAAAATCCTTTTGTCCCTCGAAATGGATTGTGGCGTCTTCTGTAACTGACAAATCTGTTGCTGCACTAGATAAGCTTCCAGTGCTCGTTACATCAATTGGAATCGTGGCAAATGGGCCGTGTTCAGAACAGCTTTCGAAGTTGATCCTTCCCAATGACAACAGATATACCCGCTCAATGAATCCAACATTGTTCAACATTGATTTCGAGTAAATAGTCATTTGGAGGAACACTTGACTACTACTTACTCGGTTTTGGACAAGAGTTATGTACCACGGCAAGGCAAGGGTTTCATGAGAACTGGTGACGATCATCACAGTAAACGTAGGTCTGGTCAACTGGACGCTGTCCATCTCACCCCAGGCTTGATACACATTACCACCATGAATTTCTATAGGCAGCTTCCAGAATTCTGCAAAACTGATAGGTGTTATGAGTAACTGGAATCGTTGGTTTTTGTTATGAAAAAAATATCCAGCAAAATATTCCTCTTTTGGAGACGGTGGTTTCAAGTAGAAATGTGCTTCGCACAACCATGGTTTTGCTTTTGTTGAGTAGTCGGCTGCCACAAGTTTGTCTCGATATATCCGAATCTTTGTCCCATTAGCAAAGACATTCCATCCATACTTAACATCTCTCCACCTGGTGTTTTTGTTTCCAAGAACTGCACGAACATTTTTAACAGACTCGTGAAGACGTACATAGTAGCGCGTCAGTATCATGGAATTTTCAAATGGCAGGAAATCAATCCCGTCAAAATTGATGATGTGAACGAGGCATCCAGGAAACAAATCCATGTGATCATTCAGATTTGAAATCAAGGAGACTTGAGCATTTGCAAAATGCAAGCTCGCAATTTTAATCAGAAAGTGGATTAGAAATTGCAACATGTTGATTGAAAACTAGTTATCGGCAAATAAGTTTCAGCTTGACAGGATAAACTTAAAGCTTTGTTATAACAGAAACTGGGCACTTAAACAACAAACTAAGCTATTTTCAAATCCAAAGAAAGCAGTTCAATTATTTTAATTGTTTGTATTTATCAAACGATGACGTTTATTTTAGGGGCGGAGGGAAAATTTTAAAACTTCCCGGAACACTGACAATCACAACTTTATTTATACACAGGAATAGCTTTTCGTCACATTTCCTTGCACACAGTATTGAGATTATTTGGAGCTTATATACACTTCCGTGTTAATCCATCATTGAATTCCTTTGCAAAAACTGTAAATGATATATACCTAGGATATCATAGGTAATAGAAGTATATTTGAAGTTTTAGTAAAGCAAGTATTTAATTTATGTCTAGTAAAGTTGATCACTTTGTATAACAAATTTATGTTGAAACATATAAATCTTATCTTTTATTGAGGAGCTGAATTTTCACTGTTAAAGTGATGCTTTGTATTAAATAATTGCAATGTTTCTTTCAGGTTTATGAATTTCTTTCCTGGCTAATTGTTAATATGATTTAAGTGAAAATTTATTATTGTTAAATGTTAAAAATCTAGTTTACGTTACGTACAGTTTGCGTTTTGTCACGGGAATTGTAAATATATGTTTCCCTTTTTTCTGTAATTGTTTTCTACTATTTAAAGAACAGATGAATTAAGTTTTAATTAATTAAGAGATTTATGAAGCCCTACTCACAAAAAAACTGAGTTTACAGAAAATAAGTTACGCTCAGACATTGATTAATTTCAAATCTCATTTGCAGAGGGACAGTTTTGAACCCAGGATAGTACATTTCACTTGATTTCAAAATTTCTGACATCGTGAAGTAACCATGTATTTGTACCAAATAAAAGAAAGATCTTTTAAATTTGCCAGATTTCAGTACGTAATCTACGTCCATTAAATTTTGGACACAAAAAAATTATCCGAAAACTTGTGAAAATATCATATTCGTATGACTTAAAATATCTTGTACTGAAAATTGTAAAAACATTGCTGACAGTAACGCTGATTGATTGATTGAATTTGATACGTAGACAACTGAGCAACTATTTCTTTACAAAGCAAACGGAATGTTTCCTTGTATGTATTTCTTTCACTCCAAATTCTTTAACCTTCACCACAGCAACACGTACGTATAATGTCAGCTTCCAAACTACCAAAATAGAAAATGGCTTGAAAATCAATAGAGGTATGATTCTTTAGCCAATCGCGTGGAGCTTTGATGTGAGGAATTCATTTATTTTTCAATGCTTTGAAAGAGGTAATTATTTTTACATCCTGTTTTTTGGCTTTTGCGTCTGCTGCTTACCGTTGGCTTAATTGCTTTCTGAAGAGTGGTTAAAATAGACAAGCCGGAGCTTCGCATGTCAAAATAATAGTTAGCAATATTAATATTGTTTGGGTATAATAAAGCAAATAAATATTCTGCTCCATGGTCACAATTATCTTTCCTCGGTGAGGCAGCTAATCCAAGTAGTAGAAATACAAATCCAATTACCAAAATCATGAATTTCTAGTTGGATGTGGAACAAATTAAGATTTTATAAGTACATAAAAGATCTTAAAAGTACTTTTGAAGATTTTTACAAGGGAAGCTGTGAACGAAGAAATCAAGTCTTTGAGACTTCCAAAAATGAAATTCATGATCTTTACTTTGCAAAAGTATTTCAAAAGCGCTATTCGACACTTTACAGTTTAAATAAAATCCTCATCGGTTTGCGTAATTTGTCGCTAAAGCTTATCAAAACTGTTAAAAGCTTCTACATACTACCACTCATCTCCCGACTGTTACGGTTGGAGGAATCCGTATTCCAATGTCCGATTCCAACCACTAATGGCCTATTGCTCGAATTGCTGGCGTGATTTTGTCAATGAATGTGTGTCATGTGCGCAGATTTATTATTATGCGACCAATTAGTTATTTATGTATGAGGTGAAAATTATTAAAAACTGAATGAAACTACAAATAGTTCACTATTTATATATATTTTTTTAGTTGTATTGGGTATACTAACGCTACATTCGTTTCACAAAAGGCGATATGAACAAGTAAGCAAATATTTTAACAGATACTCACAATATCCTACAAGTCTTTTTTGTGTCCCGAGAGTAGCTCTAAAATGTCTAAAACTCAATTCACACCGGTAAGACACAAGCAAAAACATTTAAAACCAATAGTGATATAGTTTGATGGAATGTTAGGACATTATTATTTGAGCTTTGAGGAGCCAGTTGGTCTAAGCCCATCCATCCATCCTTCTTAAGCCCGTGTGATTCAGCTTTAGAATCTTCGCAGCATAACTCTGTCCATGTCTAATTCCATATAATTTTTTTCTCACTATGAATGAGTACTTACTGCATCCTTATAACACGAATGTGTTTCTGTTAGCAACGCAATTACTAAAGCTTAACTTTTTGTTGTTTATTTTTTCTGTTTTTATGTAAGAATGAAGCCTCAAAATGTAAAATTTATAATAATATATTATCATAAGATGTAGTTTATTAATTGAAAGTTCAAAAAAATAGTTGTGAATTGAAAAACCTCCTACACTGTGAATTTTAACTAAATATTGAATATGTTGACAATAAATTTTGACCAATATGTATGTAATTTCGAAAATCATCAGAACGGAACATCAGAAAGTCATTTTCAATATGACCGACAATGAAAAGTTTGCATTTCTTTCAAAGATTTAGTAATACAAACGAGAAAAATTACTTAATCAAGGATAAGCTATTCTTATAATATGCAATAATTTATGATTTAATTTATAATTCTCCGTAGCCAACATTAAATTATTGCTTTACACCAGCAAGTATGCACTCATCCTTTTTGGAACCCTTCCTGGAAAGCATTCCAGCACCTCCACTTTTACTTGAGACGTTTTTCTTCCCACTTTCACCTGCCTCCTGTAGTGGCCATGTGCATGGAATTTCTTGTGTTGTTGGAAATCTTCACCTTCCAAAAACGACAGCCGTCCAGCCAACAATACATTTTCTTTATGGCAGGGTCATTTTCTTCTTTTTTGATTCCTTCCGCCATCTCCTTAAAAGAGTGCGTTCTCTTCAGTCGAAAGTTATACCGGCTACTAGAAGCTTTCACTTCCGGTTT
>JAQIXX010003560.1:0-19211 GCA_034700605.1 Willowsia nigromaculata | reverse complement strand
ACCAGCACGACACACTGGAGTAACTAAAACCTTGATGCTTGCGTCATTAGGAATCATTGTCTATCGATATGGAAGTATTGCTTCAACAAGCCAGTAAATAGTGCATATCAGTGCTGATAACGTATATTTATACATTGTCATGCAGGATGGAGAATAACCAATTCATTATATTCTATCGCTCGCTTTCACTTGGTTTGCAATGAAGAATTCTTTACCCAGTGCTTTTACTTTTATAGAACAGAAAGCAACACAAAGGCAGTAGATGGAAGCTCGTTGAGATTAGCTTGCAAATGATCACCTATTTTCTCCACAACTCGGTTATGTATCGTTGATATCATTTCAATGATGTTTATGGCTGTTTTGATGCCAGCATAGGTAATATGGCGTCCTTGCCTATTTTAAGCTTTCTGTCGTTGTAAAAAAGATAAAAGAATATACTCCTAACATTATTACCAACCTACTAAAAGGAATATTTTGCGCACAAATGAATACATGAATGAATATACCATCATCTCCACTCATCCATCCTGACTAGGCTTTCCAGAGGTGTTAATATTCCAGCTTACCGAACTTTTTGTTTCTCGTGACGCTCTTATTAATCCTCAACTCAAGTTCACTTCCCTTGGAGAAGATCATTTTCACTCATCATGATAACATATAATGGAGCATGCATTGTGATGCTTTATTTTATGAAGGCAAAAAGAACATGCAAGTGTTTGAACAGCAGATACAATACAAGTTGTTACTAACGTCTTTTAACGTTACAATAGAGCTAAAACAATTCTTTTCCCTCATATTATTGACGTTTCCTGCGTTCTTTGATCATTCACTTTCTATTTTTCTCTGTCATTTTGAAACCTAGCTGGTTTTCCCTTCTCAGTGTATGATTGAGACATGTAGTGTGCCTCAAAGTTGAGATAAGTCACGTCTGGAATTCTTAATGATGGAGGAGGAGTGTGACTCCATTGATACAAGTTCAAATGGTCACTATTCTTGGACTGAGCTTGAGACAGAATATAAATATGACATTTATCATCACATATGTACATTCTCATATTAGCGTACTGGTCAGTTCGTGCGCTTCATTTTGATATTTACCTTACTCTTTGTAGCCCTCTGAGTACATATTTGCTTTTCCTCGTTAAAAACATTCATTTTAAATGTGAGGCAAAGTATCCTACGGGCGTGAGGAAAGAAGAGGTCATTTCATTGATTTCATTCATGTGATAACATTTTACGAGAAGCTTTTATCGTTAAGCTGGGGAAAGTTATACGTGTACGGTCAGCGATACATGAATTGTAAAATAAGTTCTTTGTCTTTCGGTGGCTTTATATAGGTAATATTAATCATAACATTTCTATCGTATTCGCGCATGTCATTTCAGTACAGTAGTAGGATTCCCATCATGACATACATAGGTATAAATCGTTGTACGTTGTATTAGAGCATATTGAGTTGTTTCTACCAATATTGATTATCAAAGAAGAAAAACATATTTCATACTGTTTGCAAAGTTTGATTGAAATATTTTAAAACATCGACAGCATCAAAAACTGACTGGCGCATAGTTAGCTAGAACATTTATAAATACTATAGTTTTTTTAATGTAATCAATTCTCTGTTTCTCTTAACCTCATATTTAAAAAATTAGTATAATCAAAATTTTCATATCTTTGAGATTAAAAGGCTATTTGGCCAAAGAAAACAACATATTAAGGTCTTTCTTCGTAAAGTCGTAAATATAAGGCTTAAAAAATGCGGCTTGACTAAGCTGGGAAACAACAAGAAAATAACATTCAACTCACAGACTTCAACCTCGTTTTCTCATCTTTTCGCAGAACAAAATCTAAACAAATAAGCACATTACCAGAAAATAGGATGTACATGCCTACGTACATAATAAAGTACGTTAAAAAGTAATGTTCACACCGCAGAAAGAAAAGAATTGAATCTGCGGCTATTTGTATGTTGAAAAGACATTGAATGGAGACCCTTTTAGACGTGTGTTTTAGCCCTGCTCTTTTTCAATGTAGTTTTCGTCACTTTTCACTCTCTTAAGCTTGACTTTGCCTTTACTCTTTTATTTTCTTCTTCGTCTTCACATTGTTCACTTATGCATAAATGTATACGGCATAATAAAATATATTAAACTATTTTCCCAGCCAGAAATGAAAGAGTGTTCTATCATTATATTCTGGAGAATATTGAGCTGGTGATACGTAGGTACAAGTAAAAAGGGATTTTCTTGTCTTGTTTTACACATTGTTCGCCCAAAAGGATCAAGAATGGAGGAAAAGGAATTTGCACATTTTTCATTTTTATTTTCTTATCCTATTCTCTGTTGTAAGCATATCGCTGCTTACGAGGAAGCTGCAAGTTTGGTACAACTCAAACTTCTATTCGTTAGAATTGAAATTGACTTGGCTTCGTATTTATCTCTTTATAACAGCTTAGTGCGAGTACGTACTTGTGAACTAAATATTACACAATGCATAGTATATAGGGGATTAAAAGTCTAAGATTAATCGTCACAAAATCCTTACCATTAAGAAGACCAGTGCTGGGGAGAATCGTAGACTAATGTTTACACTACAACTTGCCCAGCCAAATTTAGGTGCATCCCTGATTTTTCTGTAATCTCGTTGTTACATACTTTGTAGCATGCTCGTGAGTAACGAATAATGTAAAAATCCAACAATGCCAGGCTCGTATACACAAAAGGAAAGCGGAGAGAAAGAGAGCAACGAGCTTGCATAATTTATTTATCCAAGATGAGAAGTGGCTTGTGCAAGGCTAAAATAAGGCTCACACGGATCCTCAGGGAGACCTTTTCTCGAGTGAAGGAAAGGGATCAAAGCAGCCAAACAACACCAAGATAGATAGAACTGAGGTACGATTGAAGGAAGGGAACATAAGATGTTTGTCCGTTCATTACATTACACGTAGTCTTTGCAAAACAACGCTCACAATGTTTAAGCAACTCAATAAAAATATAAAACAAGTAAGATTTGGTATATGGGGAATGAAGATTTTCATTAAATGAAAAGTTACGATGTGCTAGGAAATTTGATAGTTTTACTCACATAACGATTATACATTGTAAACTCATCTTTGATTAAATGCCAATAAATGTCTCCGATTATGAAGTTTTTTGGATGCATTCAATGTGGTTGAGAATTTTTAATACGAAGCGCATGTGGCAATATTTCATTTTTAATAAAAACCTGTTTTGATTGTATAAGCACACTTTGGTAAATATTTGTATGCCATTATAATCTATACTGAAACGTAAAACGTAACATCAAACTTCCCTAAGGGCTAAAGAATTTCCCTCCTAAACAGTAGATGGCTAAGTTGGAAGATGAAAACATTCTTTCTTGTCTCAAGACACTCCTAGAACTGATCCGCAGTTTGCAATTGAACATACCATTTTTGATGTGAGAGTTACGTATAGTCCCTGTATGCATTTTAAAGGATTATGTATTATTGTTGGAACTTGGGATTAGATTCATACGTAGCAAAATAACTTCATCTGTCTGTTAAGTAGTATTTGATATAGTAAGGCACAGTACATAATTATAAAACAGGCTCCAGGCTAGTGAACGAGTACGGAGCGTAGATGACTGCACTGCATTTCCATAATAATATTATGTTTCACTCGACTTAATTTGTTTTCCTTCGTAATATTGAATGAATATAAAAATGAAATGAGATCCTCGAACTTAGGTATATGTACATGGATATTGGGAAAATAAGATATGTCATGAAATTGTTGAGACAATTGTATTGTAACCTACCCATTTCAAACCATGTGGAGCAAGTGACTTGATGGCATGAAATTAGTTTAAAACCACGAATTTATGACATGATCAAATTTATGTGCATCTTCTAATGAGAGTATGTATACATCATATCCCTTGAAAAGACGTTATTTTTCTCTTTAACTAGTACATCTGGAAAAAAGTCACAGTGGTTTCTCACCACACTTAAATTCGTTTGACAACCAGTGTACAGAAATACCTACCTGTATGTGCTTTGGCATTGGTTGAAAAAAGTCGTACACATGAGCTTTGATTTCTTGCTTTTCTTGCTATATCATTTAGATTTATAGTTACAATGCATCGTCGCTAGTCGTAGATGAATTTGGGTGATTTTTCTACGAGTGAAGCTAACCAAGTGGAGCCTTTGCTTTTCCTCACTTACTTACAGAGGTACAGGAGAAAGTATGTTCTTATGTAAAGCAAAAAATATGACAGAAAAAGAAATGCCTGAAAATAACTAAACCAATAAGTTTATGCGTGTGATCACTACACGTTGAAATTCTTTTTCTGTTTGAGAACTGGGTTCTGCTATACTGGTGCCATGAAATTAAGGTGATATGGGAAGCATACTCTTATATTATTATTTTTATTGCTTTTAGAGCGGATGTGATGCAGTGCTTTCTTCTTGGAGGGGAGTAATAGCTTTTGTACCTTTATTTTGAAAGTTGGCCGTGCGTGATCATAATACTATACGATAGGGAATTATATAATCGAGGAATCTCTAGGAATGCTGGCGTTATTACTAGCACCAGAAAAGGTAGAAGGCCCCTTAAAGTATCCTACCATGCATATAGTACTGCTCCTCTATCGCCACACCACAATACAAGTGGGTTAGCTTTTTCTAATAACAACTTACAAAATTGTATGCTTGTACTGCCGTAGAAAGCTGGTGATGTGGTCATAGCTCACTCACTGCAAGTATGCATGGTTTAGACGTTTCGGAAATAGCTTGGATGCTAGGATCCAGAGAGGGCGAGACGAAATCCACTGTGTGTTTGTCTCCATTCTGATATCATATCTCTTTGTTCCTCTCACATAAAATACGAGAAATGAATCCTGCTCATAATAATATGGAGAGAAAGGCAGGGAAGGCATGCATGGAGTCTCAGTGAACACCATTTTCATTCTTCTGCACTTTCATTTCCCCATCCTCCTTTTTCGTCTCTCTTCACTCAGCTTGCAACTCTTTCTATCCAAAAATGTAAGCAGCCTTGGAGGCAGTTGTGGTGTGTTACGTTGGAACGACACAAGCAACTGATGTGATGTGAGTCCTCTCGGTTGTTGGAATGGAATGATGGTTTGGTTGGCTGCGTGCATGAGCATTTTCTTCAGTTCAGCACCCCAAAAATCCACTGCAAAATTCAGATTTTCCGATGCCATGTTGTTGTTTCTTCTTATATTTGCGACTGCTTCTGGTGGTACAACCGTTTTGTTTGCTCAAAAGTGGTGGAAGTGTTGTAGGCACTGATACTGTTTGCTGCTGATACTATGCTACCCGAAGAATAAATACCAATGAAACTATTATAATATGTACCAAGCGAGAACTTACTACATGGCAGCTTTCTCTAATGCAAAATCTATTTTGGTGAAAGGAGAAGCATGCGGACGGGGAAGGAAACAGCGGTATAAAGGCTCAAGTGGGAATGGAGGAAATAAGGGAGCCAACAGCCACCAAACACAAGAATCAGCAATGGCTTTCCCTCACTAAAAACTACTTCTCCTTTCTCTCCTTTTGGCCAGGCAGCTTTGGCATTATATGCTTTGCTGCTCACCACTATTAGACAGTGAGGAACCAAAACTAACGAGTTGTAACTTGTGTACATATACACTTTAATATCTGCATGTATATGTCTGTGTTTGCTTCAAAGAAGACTAGAAAAATTTCTAGCACTAGATACCATACATGAGCTATTATTATTGGAGATTGCATTGCAGCTAGTAGTGAGGAAACCAACATACTCCAAGATTCAGTACAACTATGCCATGTTACTAGCACATCCACAAGTAAAAATCACTTTTGCAATGTTGAAATTCAACTTGAAAAAAAAAAGAATGAAAACGAAGCAGTCAGAGCACTAGCAGCACCAGCTACTAATACAATGATTGCGCTCTGTGCAGTGGCAAGCTTTTCGTTATACTTTTCATGGTTGATAGTAGTGCAATTTACTTGCTTTGCTTTGGCTGGTAATACTTCACACAACACAGATTTTCAATATTATTTCATCATTACGTGTTCTCCCTGCCTTCACAGTTATGTTGCTCTTGAGCTACTGGAAGAGGCTCGTAAACTTGAAGTTTATTTTAAAACAGAAGCTCTGTCCTTTTCTCTCTGTTTGGTCTTTTATGATATAAAAATAGTTCACAGTCATCGTCTCCACTTCATTGAAAACAGTTAGTGGGGAAACGTAATAATGTGGGACAGGAAGCTTACTATTTTTTTAGAAAAAACTTACTTGCCGGAGTTTACTTGTATGTGTGCATATCTGTAATAGCAGCGGCTACATCAAAATCTCACTCTGGAAATGTATTACTCTATATTTTACCATGCATGCAAGCAGTGCAGAAAATAAAGCCGGGCAGCAAGGTTGCTGTGTATTTTCGTCCGTTCCATTCCAAGTTGTAACGGCAGCGGCGTATGTGCAAGCCAAGCACAGCGAGCAGACTCGTGTTGAGGTCTCACTGATGATGGGTTCCATCCACAAAACTTTGTTGAACGCTGCTGGTGAACACACAGTGTTTTTGATAGTTGGTGCGGTTAGTCGTTTGTGCTTCTCCTTTTTGCATGAACTTACTTTTTACCATAAAAACCAAACCAAAAAATTATTGTCTGCAGTCACCAATACGCTACCGACATTTGACATTCTTCCCTGCTCCTGTATTATCTTTATCTGGAGCAGGATGTTGTTGTGAAAGTATGGATACATAATGATACACTTCCTGTATCAATTCCCTAATAATTTTGGTTTGAAAACTATCCTGTTGTGTGGAAGCTAATAATAAGCAATCTGAGACCAAAGAAGATTATTTCCGGTGCGAAGCTAACATATGATTTGGAATTCTGCAGTTGCGCACTTCATCATATTATAATTTCAAATTCAATTTTTAAAAAGTTTGGGAACGAAGTCGACTATTACAAGTGAAGGAGTGTCTAGAGTCTAGATGAAGAATTTTTTCAGTGCTCTGAATTTTAATATATTTCAAGTTGCACCTACGAAGGACTCGTCAGTGCGTTATTGACTGCCCCTAAGGAGAAGAGAAAAGTGAAAGGGAAACTCGCTGCATACATAACCATATTTCACCCGTTATAAAAGACTCGTTCATCATTATTATCATTAGATATCTTTTACCATATTCACCGGCAGTATGCGTCTTATTATTCTTGCTGTTCAGATGTGACTATGTGACCTATTCCGTTAGGTACTTGATACATACACAAAAGTTAAATATAGTAATAAAAGAGTATAATATGCTTGTTATTCAGCGGTGGGATTTCAGAGCTGATTCACAAGAAAAAATACAAGAGTGTTTTCATTATATATAGATTGGATAACAATAGTGTGTATAGCGTCATAAATAAATATTACTGCAACAAAACACACCTTGTAAGACCATAACAAACCACGTATTATTATCCTGTCGTCCACCATCTTAATGTATACTGCACATGAAAACTCTTCTTAACTATTGATTTATTCATGCATTGTGTTGTGGCTTTGCTAAAGAATAATAGAACAACAACAAAGTTTTGTGTTGCATTTTTCTAAAACCCGGAAGACAGTGGCTTTGTTATTAACCTTGCCAAACTAGCCGAACAGTATTAATACTAACAAGTAAGTCTGCTGGCGCATAGTCCAAAGTGTTACAATAATCGTTATCAGAAAATGCCAAAAAAAGAGCACGGTGCTACTAGAGTTGATATGAAAAAATAGTGCATGTGTTTTCAATGAGATTGAAACGTTGCACAATATTTATGAATGACATAAGCTGGTGCTGGAATCTTGGCCTATGACTACTTTTTATCCTTCTAAAACGTGCTCATTAGATGCAACCAATCTGGAATGACCTTCACAAGGTCATTTTGAATTATTTCCCAAGTTAACAATGAGACAAGCAGTTCATTATCAGACATTACATTTTATGCAACGTTTACATTTGCCACTAATTTATGAATAAAATCACGACATCTATTATTCTCTTCAATCCAATAAAAGAGTGAAATGTGACGCTAACTAAACACACATGCAAGAAACCCTCCTTTCGCAATCGTCGGATACGAAACAGTATTTAATGTTGCTGCAATCTCACTTTACACACTTTAATGCTGGCAGAGCTAAGCACGCACAATTCCATAATATATGCAACTGTTCTATTCATTTATATTTATGATGATGATGTATGTAAGTATTGCTGTTGTGATTTGTGCTCCGATTACTTCAACCAGCCCATTTCAAATTATGTATTTATGACGCGTCCTTGATCAGCAGCAGTGCTTCATTCATTGTTGGTAGTTTATTCGGTTGCAGCTAATATGTTATAGTGAAGTGCTAATATGATTAGCAGTTTAGCAGTTGCCGATATAAATATAATTATAGCAGCAACTACGTATTGCCAATGTAAAAAGGACTGTCATTCCTTACGTTCCGCTCGGGTTGGCGTAGTGCATGAAGAAGCAGTTTTCTAAGGAGTATTATCATTACAATACATAATATTGGTGTTGTTGCTGGTGTGTGTATAGCCTCAATCACAGGCACGTGTAAAGTGGCAATATCATCATCATCGTGAAAATTCTTGAAGATTGGTGGTTACGTTTCCCGAGCATCTTTTCCTGTATTTTTCAGCAAGAAACCCGAATTAAGATAAAACAAGTAATGATTGGGCATCTTGGATAGTAGTTTGCAAGCAAATGACAAAATTTCCGACTACATGCAATCTGTATACAGTCGATGATGGTGCCAATAAAAAACATGTCACATTGAAATCAAGTGGTAATAACAACGACATAGACAGATAGAGGTGTAGTCTGCCTGTAATGAAAATCTTCGTTTGAAAAGGGGAAATTTTTTAAAAAATCTTGTGGCAATGCAGCTTTAGTTAAACCAGTGGATTTAAAAAAGTCATATATAATCATTTTCCATTAATTCTTAGCAATCTGCCGTGAACGAACATTGAACATGCACGTCGTTATATTTGCAAACCCAAGCCAGGATCTGCATAATGGGATATAGTGTGGACATGCAAGCATGAAGCATGCTCTACCACTACTAGTAATAATTCATCATCATCAAGATCATCGTCGTCATCATCATCTCTGTGACTTCATAGTAGTTACTTATTATAAGCCGCTGCCACCAGCCAACCACCAAAGTCTCATGAAGCATTCAGGTTGTTCGTGAGAGAGCCAGTTTGTGTGTGTTTGTGAAGCAGTTGAATGGTCTGCTTGCAAAGTCGTCATCAAAAATTGCCGTTTGGTTCTGCTGCTCCGGTTGCTAAAATTCTCTCCGGTTGAAAATAGGATTCTTTTTTGCGTGAAAAATCACAAGTGATGTTGATGATGACGATGACTTTTTTATATTATGAAAAAAGGAAATGACTGTCAACCAAGAAATAAAACTGCCACGAAAATATATAACAAGTGGAGAATACACGCTATTATATCGGCGACAGCGTGGGCTGCTTGTTGATAACTTCGGAAATGTACTGGTCGGACGAGCGAAAAAGCATAATAATATAATATTCGTGTGCGAGCGAGCAATCTTCTTATTATTAAGATTCTCTAATCTCTTCTCAACATCTCCTTGTCATCACCACCACCAGTTTCCTTGCTGGGTGAAGAAGGACCATGGCTTCTTATAAATGCAGTCATTGGTTTTAATAACTTTTGATAGTTTGGTGATTCAGTGGTAGTTCCATCATAATTTTTTCATGGGTCGTTCCATGTATTTATTTTTACAAGACATTTTTTAGCTATTTCTTCAGAAAAACAGTATTACGGTCATTTTCAATGTTGAGCGAAAAATGTGAAATCTCATGGGGAAACGATGCAGATAATTTTGATATGCGATGAAAATAAATAGCAAAACAAGCAAGTTCAGAGGGATACCGCAATATGTGTAACTTTCGGAATTCGCTTGTTCAAGTGCCACAGTGTATCTGTTGTATAAATGCCTATTAGTTAGCCACAAGTTCTGAATCCGGAGGCGAGTGTCTAAATTTACTTCCAAAAGATTCTCGACATGAGTAAGCTGAGTGAAGTTTACGGTACGAGAATTTAAATATAAATAGATTTTCATCATGTGCTGGTTTATCATCATATGATAATAATTTTCCTATGAATAGCTTTCTATGAACTTGAGCTATTATTTCATGGTGGTGTGCACAACGACAAAATATTATACGGTTGGAAATGTTTTTTCAAAGTCCTCGAGACTATTTTGGAATGTTGTTGCTTATAAAGTTCAAAATTTTTCTTGGCAAAAGTGAAAAATCATCATCGGGGAAACTGTACTAAATCAAACATCGTGCGGAGAGCAACAACATTTGAGGAGAAGCCCAAAACATACGAATGGATTTACAAATGCCTGAAGCTCAAGTTGAAACTTGCTATATTTCATAGGCATAATATCGGATGCTCATATATATTAAATGTTCATAAAGTTCACCCAAAACATCAATCGAAAAAGAGAAAAGTTTTTTTGGAATAAATTCTGTAGATTCCCTTTTCCACAGAGCAAGAACAAATGAACTTTTTCCCAAAACAAATAATAACGATATGAAGCTGTGTGAAATTATCGGAGCATATCTACTTGGAACTAAAAGTAAAGTTTGGAGTGCGGAATGGGGAAAAAATTAGCGATGAGAATAGTTTTTCATATGATGTCGATATAAATCTTAGTTGCTTGTTTCACTCACTAAAAGGAGCATTAGTTTTTTCAAGCGTTTGTTGTGCGTGTATGTTGGTAGTACAGCCACAACTATAGCCGCAGAAACCAAACCGCAACAGCAACCCAGCTTTATACTCTCACACTCTATTTAATATCATCGCATCTTTCAGAACGTTCCTCTCTGTCCTTTTTCTGCTCGGATTTAAAAGCAACGTGAGGAATGAGCTCAGGTGTTTGAAGATGAAAGTGAAACTGAACTAAGCAGAGAGCCAATTGTACAAGATTAGTTTTTTCCCTCTGCCTTTCCTCCTCTTATTCCTTTCATAAACTGTTGAGTTAATAGAAATAAGTGGTTTCTTCAAGCGTTTCTAACGTAAGAGGTGGGTTCGGTGGAAATAATAGCAAAAAATCTTCTGAAAATAAAGAAAGAAAACGCGTGTCTGGCACAAACTTTTAGAAAACACTGTTTCATGCAATACCAATAGAGTTATTACGATATTCATGCATATCATATAATCTATATCCCCATAACACACATACATATTTTACTCTATTGCTTGTCTTTTTCATACTTTTTACAATCGTATTCTAAAAAAATATAAAAAACGCAATCAAGTGTAAGTGTTTACGAAATGTGTGTAATGTCTCAAAGTGCAGTGTTATGTAGGTAAGGCAAATGGCAAATCCATACCAATTTTGATAAAACGTTTCCCTCAAAGTGGTATATCATTCTAATGTATGCTACTTACTTTGAATGCACAAAATCCTTTCGGAAGTTCTTTAATTTCAAAAATAAGTGGCATTACTTTGACAAATCGACCCAATTTCTGTGAATTGGAAAACACAGTAGTAACGCACATTCTCTCAAATTCCTATCCCTTGTACATAATCTCAAAGGCGCCAGGTAAATCTATCGGTAAACTAACCTGGTGCCATTACACATTCCAATACTATAGAATGCAGGTATTCAATTGTGTGTTTTTTAAAACTTGATTATCTATTTACTTGACTGAGAAATATCGGAAGGGAAAGTGGAAAATTCAATGAAATGAAAACTGTTGCAATATGTACCCAATATATATAATATATGTACGTATATACTCATATAACATAGTATCATCGTACAACATAGTTTGCCTTACAAATCTCCTTCCAGGAGACAGACCTATGACATTAAGTTAGGATATTGTTAAACACCAAAACACAACAGACGTCTAATCTGGTAACACTAGGTCTAGTAAAATCGTAATCTGTCATACATCTGCTTCAACTTATATATTTTGCAAATGTTAGAGACGATATCCATGAACATTCCAGTTTTTAGCAGCTCAATGAAACGCAGATGAGGCAACATAAGAGTATCAGCATTAAGTATTAGCATTATCATAATGAAGAAGCTTATTGTGTTGTATGGTGTATAACTGCTGAATATAATTCTCTGGTAGAAAGCTGTTATTATGTTTGTCTCTATTTGTTAGTTATACAAATATATAGGGATTTGTGAATCATAGACGGACCATTAATGATACGATACGGCTCAGTTTTAGCTGAACATTTCTAGTTGCTTTGTTTTGGACTGACAAGACTAATTATTTTGTGGAGCATTTCTGACAAAACACTATAGCATAACTTTTATTTAACCATTTCTCTCACATACCTTATTTCATTACAATACGACAAGTATGTAAAGGTATATGGCTTTTATGTGTAAATACTGCAAAGTTTTTACTCTAACCAATTCTAAAATTAAATGCCATAACCAGTCCAAAAATTTACAACCTACTATCCACCTAGCTTTAGAAAATCAACCGTACTCTTTGTTACAACAAGTGGGTTCGCAGTTGTTTGATGTTGGAACACTATTCTAATCTGATGCTGGAGAGTGGTAAATAGTGCCAATATGCATTATTATTAGTATTTGAATGAACTTTAGCTTAATGAGATTATTTCTGTATGCAGCTGTTTCATCGTGCTTATTTACTGTTTGGCTTACGTGCTCTATAACATCTAGATTCAAACATTACAATTTGCAATGGTAAACTAAATCTTTATACATTTTACACGTAAATCATTAATTAATGTTTTCCACTTTCCACTACAAGATAAAGGCTCTCAACATCATACATTCCCTCGTTCTTTATAGAAGGACATACCAATAATTAAGATTCGAATACTTCGAAGCAGCATAAATTAAAATTCATTGCAACAGTTGTTATCATCATAGAATTTTATACGAAGCAATAACAATAACAATCAAGTAAATAACGTCCACATTTTGTTTTATAGCATTGCGATTAGCTGTATAATTGTCATTTGATGCCGGAGGAGATATCAAAATTGCGAACAGAAACTTGAGGACTTGGTTTGATTAGAACATAAAAATCATTAAACTTTTCCTTTGTGAAATTAAAAACCAGAATTTTAGACTTTCCACACTCGTAGTGATAAACTACTTCTTTATACGAAAAATTGTGCTTATTATAATCATTTTTTGTAATAACCATGTTTTTGCGCATTCAAATGCGCTGCAACGTGGGTGTTCACTACGAAAGTGAACACTGTGCCCCTACAACATTTATCGATTTCATCGAAAAATTTTAAGTTTATTTATTTGATTGAAACAAATGTGCCAGACACAGTTAAGAAAATTGTTGGAAGCATGTATTTTGCTATTATGAAGTCGTAAAATTAAAGATTATTTTATTAGCAACAAGAAATAATGACGAACTGATGCAGTTTCATCTCAATTCAGCAACTTTTTATCCAACTCATAATCATAAAGCAGTAACTGTTTCGACATGACTTGAATCATTTTCAAAATCATCAAGCTCTCCGTTTACAATAATGTGAAGTTACAAGTTTTGAAAAATGAAAATGAGGATAATGTAAGATGAAGTGATGTATAACTATAGTGTAGGTAGTTTGTTAGTTACGGCTACCATTAAAGTTAAAAATAGAGTGGTTAATACAGTAGTATGTACATTTAGACCAAGAACGTAATTCTCGTAAAAACTAACATTAGCGGACTTAGTTATTATAAGTTTTATCATAAGTGTCCAAATGTGCAACTCATCATTGATCCCATTTGCGAAACGGAACCTATATCACAGTTATTTCTCTGTAGTGTTTCTACCATTGTGATTATTATTGCGGAAGTCACTACAGTTTTCAATATGCAGGGAGAACGTGGGAGTTTAGTTGACTTACAAAAGTACCACTCAAGATTCGCGCGATCCCGCCGACACACGCTCGCCAACGTTCTTCAGCCATGGTAAGTGTGCAAGCAAGACAATTTCTTTTCAAATGAATTGCTCAAAGCCCACATAATCTTATATTATATTATGACTTTAAGTAATTTAGACCCACAAGATTGCCAATTAGGTTGGGTTGTAGGTACAATGCAAAAGAACAAGAGAAAAGTTTTCTCCTCCTACGAAAGCTTTTGAAAATGTTTCTTCGACTTTCTCACACATTGAATGCCGAAATGGCGTATATTATACATGAAAAGTTTTTGCTCTTTTCTAATAATCGTGTCTGAGGTCAATGGTGGGGGCATCTCCTTATTTTCCTACTCGTTCACGGCTATCAAGTTTTGAGCGACTTTTGACTTTCCAAATGTCTCCTATGATTTGGATTGCTGTTAGAAGTGAAAGGAAAAGGTACGGAAAAGTTTGTTTGGAAATGCGGGATTTTTAAGTAAGAGGGTAAGAGAACTTTTCGAATCTTTTCTGCCTTTTGCAATCACTCACAATTTGGTTCCACCACAAGAAGATTACGTAGTCACCGTGCGATAGAAAGAATTTCCACCCGAATTCTTGGTATGACTCTCTGCGACAATTTTCAGCATACCTAGAGAGGTATCTTACCAAATATTTTCAAGTCCCATCTGTCGTTTTGTTGCGTAATATACCCTGAAGGGAGGATATCATTGAAGCTTTGAAAATTACTTGGTTTACTTACAAGTACGTTTTCTTGCTGTCATTGTAGTGTGTTCATCTTTATGGCGAAGTAGACACTTCTACTTTCTAACTTTTTTCGAAGTTAAAGAGGGCGATGGGAAAGGTTGAGGTTCAGTGTATAAAAGCCAATTTCCCTTACAGATAAAGTTTTACATTTTGTCTTTTATAACTCCAATGTAAAAAACTTAACTTTTCTCATTCAAAAAACGATATAAACTGGTTAAGAAAAAAAGGGGCCATGTCGTGTGGCTTTTTTGTTGGGATTTACTTTTAGATAATGGCTTGATTTGACTTGGTAAAGGACTAAAGTGTATTTTGGACTTTTTAAAAACGAAAGGAGCTCTTTTATCCTGGTCTGATGTTGGTTTAATTTAACTTGTTACTTATAATGGAGTTAGTGTAATTATCAAAATGTGAAAAGGGTTGCTTTTGTCACCGCCTTATTCAGAATAAATGTTTTTGAATAATTAATCAATGCCGAGATAAGTTAGCATAGTGGTTTGGCTTTTAGCGATGAAAATGAAAAGAGTTTATGGAATAAGAAGAAAAAGCACACATTCTCAATAGAAGCTAAGTGAATGAGAGTTGAATGCTTTTATTGAGCTCGCGTATACATGTTTTTTTTAAAAGTTTCAAACAGGTTTGCTGGGATTCTTGGACTACAGCCACCATGCATTTTTGCACATACTCAAGATGTAAAACTCTTTTAGCGATGAACACAAAACATGAATGAAAGTTTTTAGTGAAAATGCTCAACTTGTAATCTTGGAGTTTGTACCATATGCATTATAAATGTTAGTTAATTGAATACTTAATTATCTGGATAACATGTGTATGTCAACAGCTTTTTACACTTTAATCAAATATTTTTCTTTCGCTGTTCAGATTCATTAAAGTGGTAAAGTAAAATAATAATCAAAATCGTTAGCAAATAAGTAAACAATGCTTGATCCCAAAATAACTTGGATATTTGTACATTATCCACTTTAATTTGGATAGCAGGAAATCCATGTTTCTGCTTGCTCCGTTTTTTTGTTTGCAAATCTCTTGAGAGAGGTGATGCCAGATCTTAAAATGGAAAGAATTCTTGAACAGAAATTTTCGTATGTAAAATAAACAGAAAGAGCTCTTGAGCCTCCTGCTTGCTCCATCATGTCAACAAGTTAATTGCTTGCACATGATGGTCTACTTCCTTGCTTTACCTTTCTTTCATCATTCCTCTTAATATTGCACAGAATAAAAGTCATTATTTTGTCAAGTACACATGTTTACATACTATCCACGTCAGGAAATTTTTCATCAATTTTAAGGCAGTGTAGACAAAATGAGAACTTTCTGCAATATTCGATGGTGCATAAAATATTTCTGTTACTGTGAATCTTTATATATTATCTCATATTTGTCATCAACGTTGAGTAATTCGATGGGAGACGAGTGACAGTATGGCATTTATTAGATTTTGTCCATTGACGAAAGCCACGCTTCAGAGAGAATTATAAAGTTTTCATCATAGTGCGTAAAACGAATGGCAATGACATACAGTCCTACTTTCTTGTCATATTATGTACTTTATCAGTGTCAGTGTCCATCGGACACGGAGTAGAAATGGGAAGAAAAAGTGGACACGACTTTCCTTTTCAATACACTTCATATTATATTCTAATTCTAGCTATTCAAGGCTACATATCAGCTAGTCAGTCAGCTATCAAAAAGTATATGATTTAACATTTCAATCCAAGTAGCTCGTATTTTGACTTTTGTACCAAAGCCTTCCGAGATATTCGGGATAGTAAGACACGAAGCCACTCGGAAAGTAAAGGGGATAAGAATGTGAACATGTTTTAATGAAACGACAATGTTATTTAACGGTTTGATGAGATTCCAATCATATTAAAAATACTATTAAGCTGAAAATTAAACTCGATTTTCGAAAATGTATTTAGATTTTTTTATGTTGTAAAAATTCCATAGCCTGGATTAGTCTCATAGAATGTAAACTGAAACTGATGCATACATGAGTTATTAATGTTCTCTTTCCGATAGTTATATATAATATATGTAGTATAGTAATATTTTCTGATCGAAAATCAGCTCGACCTCTGTCGCTGGTACTAGCCTGGTACATTTTGACTTCCATCATGCATCGCGACAAAAAAGAGAAATTTCCCGACCATCTATTTAGAATGAATGAACGTGCAAAAACTATAACTGCACGTATTTCTCCATTTCATATACATGTAAGACAGTAAGAGTATAACTGGTAATATTTTTATTTTTCATCGATGCTCATAAATAATTTCTGTCACGGTGAGGGTTATTTTTCTCTTGTGTTCTCCTCACACCATCAACAACAGTGCCATTGCATGTTTGTCTACCACCTTTCACAACTGGCAAATGGAGAAAAGAAAGACCTCACTTTTGCACATTCTGCACACATTAAAATAGCACAAAAATAAGGACTTCGGGCTATAGGGTAGAATTTCGACCACCTATGTATGTAGTTTAGTGCAGCCGCAACTCATACATGAATTCCATATCAAAATTTTTACCGCATACAGATGCATCTACGCAGTGACAAACCCTTAAATTACTCAAAGAGAATTCGGATATCTGTGTTTTCCTCTTCCACGTGCAAATATGTATAAATGACAACAAACAAAAAATTAAAGTCATCACGCATGTTGATTGATCGCTACTGTGTCCCAAATCCAACCAGCCAGGTATATCAATCAGCACTCAACACTATCCACCAACGTAGTAACTACTGAATAAAAAAGCCATAGAACTTAGAATAAAATAAGTGCAAGGAAAAGTAGAAAGCAGTATACAAACAATTTCGCTGATTACTTGTTTCGAACCAGATCCATTATTTACCATGATTCAGTCGACTACTATTTCATCGTGTTTAGTAACCGGACGGCCGGTCCGGAACACAGACCCCAACCTGTTAATAATGCACTCATAGGTACATTATGTATTTACTTAATTATCAAGGTCAGGAAAAGTTCTACTTCATCACTTCATTTATTTTCTCTCTCTCTCTCTCATGTTTACTAACATTAATAACTTGGTCACAAGAGTAAACCTATACACTCCTATATTTCAGCCTGATAAGGAAGTATTATGCATAATTGGGTTATATTAGTAGCTCGTATGAATATCGATAAGAAAGTGACCACATGCTATTGTTTGACCTTCGATATCAGCTACATAAAAAAAGTAATGTTGGCAGCAGCAGTCATAGGTTGAAAAATGATTTCTCTACCGATTACAAAAATATCAATGTAGCCTAAAGGATGAACTTTGCATGCAGTAACTAAACCACGAACGATATTTGCCAGCATTTATTTCTGAGCATATTATGTACATTGAGAACAAACCTACAACAAGATTTATTATGTTATTCCGAATGAATTCATTCGGAATTCAATTACACTTGAAGAACCTGAGGAGTTTATAGGGACGGAAGTGTATGTTCAATACTTGGAACCTGAAAATTCGTACAGGAAAGAGACTGAAATAAAAACCAAACTTTCGAGATATACTTGTTTATGTAATAGTATCTCTGAAAGTTGTAATATGTAATGTATTTTATTGGATGCTTCACAAAAGTGGATACTCCTCCTAGACTGTTTGATTCTGTTAACTTGGAAAAGTCATAAAAGTAAGATGGGTACTTTTAAAGTTCAACAATGATCAAATAAACTACTTTTCCTATACTTCCGTCAGTTTGTTGTTTGCTGTTTGTTATTTTCACGAGAAGTTTTTTGTACAGCAGTGAAAACTTCAAATGCTAATGGTGAAAGTGGAATATATATGCACTTATGCATACACCATTGCTCCCTGTAAGTTTTCATACGAGGAGGGCGAAACTATATAAGCTCTCGTTATTTACTTTGTTCTCTGTTTTTAGAGAAGTTTTCTTTTATTTCTAAAGCGTATTCACTGAATCTTGATGATTATCATGCAGAGAGGGAAACTTGAAACGTAGAGGCATAGAACAACACTAATGACAATGTAGAGAAAGCAACAGGATAACAATTAGTGAATGCTTGTTATAATGACAAGAGATATCTAAATGAATACAGAGTTTTCAGGAAATAGATGAGAAGATTCCTGTGAAATAAGTTTATTAAGGGGTACGGATCAATAGCAACAAATTTACAAATAAGTACAAATTTATATTCACGTGTGTCATTCAACTTAAGTGATATGATTATCTACATTTATTTTACGCTACTGTGCTTTTGACGATCAAAACGAAGAACTATAGTATGATGTAATTAGTTAACTTGAAAAGTAAGGTCATAAGAACAAAATTAATGAAAACTGATAATAGGCCTGTTTTCAGCAAATTAAAATGTCAAAAAAATACTTTGCGTGTAATTATCTCATCAGTAAGCATGCGGGATATAAATTTGGGAAAAACGTTTTCATCACCCTTATTTGGCGGAGTTCGCACCCTTCCGTATCGTTTTTACCTCCTTATTCTGAAAAATCGAAATTGGGAGGAAAACCCGCCAAATAAGGGTGATAAAGTCGCTGATGC
>JAQIXX010003559.1:0-19216 GCA_034700605.1 Willowsia nigromaculata | reverse complement strand
CTCCTATTGTCCTTCGCTTAAACAATGGAAAAGCTTAAGCGGATTAGATTGTCGACCCATACAACCGTCGTACCTTTCTACCATACGGAAGATTTCACATAATGCGTCAGCTCTTGACAAAGCTTCTTTGAATTTTTAATGAGGTCTTTATTCCTCCATATCTGAGGTCTCAACCAATAACATATGAAACCACGGTGTGTTGACGGAGAGAATTGCGTCACAGAGGCGTTGGTAGAGACGTTGACACTTATTTTTTCTTACTGGAGTACGCACAACACACATTTTAGAGTTAACTTCTAGAAACAAAATTTCAGCCAGTTTTAGTGAAATGGGCAGCCTTTATGGATACCATTATGGATACTCCAAAGTTGTATTACAGTAAGCAACGGTTAGATATAGGAGGTATCGAAAACCATGGGCTCAACTAAAAACAAGCCACCTATATTCAATATAATTATCTTTGGATTTGATGCAATCACCATTGCGTAAAATAATGAAACTAGAACATGTTCCGTTTATTATACGTTATGATTATTACTGACCACTGACCAGAAATCTTGCTGCTAAGATGATGTCGTGGACGGGATATGATACGAAAATGGAACGATAGTAAGTTGCCTTTTTATCTTCATCACCTTTGAAGAAGATCCAAAAAAGTACGCGAAGGCTAAAAGAGTGCTTTTTGGAGTGACTCAGGAGAATTTTGAGAAGATAATTCCTCTCACACGTACTAACATGTTAAGTTTCTTATAGCATAACAAACCCATGTTCTCAGCCATGTAGCATTATGACCCAAACTCATCGCCAGTTGACCACTCCCCATTGTTGTTGGGTGTCATTGTGAAATACTTTCCAACAATGACAACAAAAAACAACATTATCTGTTTGTTTAGTGCCATCAAGTTTCATAAGCCACATGAAAACTTTTTTCTTGCCCATTACCATTTGTTAACTTTAATTTGGATTTATGATATTTTAAGTGCAGGTTGAAATGAGAAATAAAATACTAAACATGATTATATCAACTGACCTCCACATAGCCTGAAGCAGTGAGTAAACTGCTGGACAAGCGTGACATAAAAATGGCCTTGTCTTTTAAAAAGCTTGCGAAGAGCATAAATAATTTACAAAAAACTACAAATTACTAGCTAAAAACTACATTCAGTACAATTTTGCCTAATTCACTTTAAAGTTAGTTTAGAACATGGGCTTTAACTGACGTGGGATTTTACAAAATACGGATAAGATGGTTCTAAAGAGCAGGTTTAAGTAAATTCCTACATTTCTAAAGTTTTGGCAAGCTACTAATTTAGCACGATACACGTAATTTGAGTACAAGTGCTTTATTCAAAAAGTAATTCAAACGCATATGATTAAAACTTTTATGCGAAATAAATACAAAAACGAGATTAAAAGCATAATATTTATTTTTTATAAGAACCATTTTTTCACCTTGTTCCAACGTGTCTGATGGTGCGTGTAAGATTATAATCTTATTTTCTTTGTTTCTCGAGGTCCTTTTAATTTCCTCCTTTTTTCACACAAAGTTCTTACTTAAACTTACTAATATAATATGAAGTCATGAAACGCGCATAAAAAATATGTTATGCTTTTAGAGATAGTCACACACTCACAAGCTGGAAAACTCAGCTTTACTTCACGATTCTCCTCTGTTTTTCTCACTTCTCCAAACTTTAGCTCAGAACTGTACAAACTCTTTATCATCCACTCTTTCACGAGGAATAACACAGAAAAGCCAACAGACTGACACTAACTAAACATTACATAAAAACTCGAACGCCCTTTGGGCATCGTTCATCCTTCTTTTTCTTCCCATCTTGCAGCACCTTTCTATCTCCACTGAGATTTCAAACGGAACATCTCAAAAAGAAAAAAATCTCTTATTCTTGTCTTCAAGAAAAACGTAAGATTTTTATGATAATAATATTTTATTGGTCATATGTGCGTACACGCAACTTTTTTTATCGATAGTGTAAAGCAAAACCCTCCAGAATATTGCAACAGATGGAAAGAGTCAACGAATTCCCAAGCAGAAATATATTCACAATTCACACGAGAAAAGTTGAGATCCCAAAAATGTATGGACTTCCCTGTTGACTGTGTTGAGTAAAAAGGAGAGCACACGAGCCTTCTTATATCTCAACTTTAGATTTTAAGTGTGGAAATTCGTTCAGAAAAATTTCCCGTTCACCAGTAACTTTCCGTATGAAACTGTGTAAACAGAGGAAACCTTCAAAGGGAGGCATATTATGTACTAAAAAACCAACTTTTGAAATAACTGCCACCAGTCGAAAGAAACGAATGTCGACAAATATTCATTTATATATCTTGCTCTCATCATAAGAGTAATATTATCTAAATGTGATATTTTTTAGTTGAGAAATGAAGGGTAAACAAGATCCAAGAAAAAATACACTCTTTCAAGTTATGTTTTATGATTATAGTCAACGTGAACAATATTTGAACACGGGAATGCTCAAAGTTGTCATAGTGAACTTGTACTTACACAGATATAAAACATAATTTATGTTAAAAAAGTCACAAATGTTAACAACCTGATGAAATCAACAAAACTTTGTTGGCTTCTCTCATTTCCCATGAATGTATCTTTACCAATCTCCAGCGCAACTCTAAAAGTATTTTTTTACTGATCAGATTTTTTTAAAAGAATAACATTCACAAATTCTCCATGTCATTTGATATTTCAAAACTTGCAATCAGTCAGTTCGGTATATAACGCAATGTAAAATACACGGTGCAATAAAGCACGTCACAAGCTTAAAGCTCACAGAGTGGCACATAAACTATTGGAGTTTTTTGCTTCATGACTTATTTTCTTAGCGTTTTTTTTTTCACTTTAAATTTCAATATACTCATAAAAATGTTGGCTTTTGCTCACTCAACAAAGTTGTTTGTAAATTTCAAAATTTTTACAATGTTTCATGTCAACCCTTTTTTCAGGAAAATATTTTGTAAAACTCCACACAAGAGAGGAACAGAGCGGCGTTGTTAACGCTGCAAGAGCAACACGGCAACTGACAGCTGCAGCGATTCAGCGTGTTGGTTTACACTGGCGAGAGTTGGAAATATCGCTATTGCGTACTATTCAATGTATTTTTGAGACTCTCTGTTTTCTCGGTATATTTACAGGCGAAGTGCTTAGACAATGCCTACATTACGTTATATAACGCTTGCTTATGAATAGTATGAGAATTCTCGTTACATGGAGATTGAAACTCATACTGCATCTATTTCAAAGGAAAACTCTTCACTTTACACTGTGTATTCTTTCATGCAATTTCTATCAGATCTTAGCTTCAATTCCAAGCACATATTTGCGTATTTTATTGGCCGCACTGAATCCAGTCAAAATGTTGAGTTGAATGCATTGATATTTTGCTTCAAAAGGTGAAACGTTATTAGACAGTTTAATGGTGCAGAGAATGGAGATCTATTTATCACTTGGGCATCGATTTTGCATCAATTATCTCCAAATTGTCAGTTACTGTCTGTATTACAACTTCAATATTCTATAAACCCTCAACGTAATCATTAGATTTTCTTTGGGAAGGAATATCAAGTCCTAGATTTAATTGTCGGTTTTCCAGTACAATATCAAATGTTAAGACATGGATTTTATGATTATTATGCGGTTCCTATTCGATTTACATGCATATTTGATACATCCCTTACGTAATTAGTAAAACTAGTATTTCAATATGCACTCATATAAGAACTAAAATAGTGCTAAGTAGCTTCCCGGCTGTTTAGTGAATTCGCTGAAATGTGAGCTTAAAAGGAATTATGACATATTCCCTTATCCAATTTTGCCCATAAAGCGCCTCGCTAATAGACAGCTCAACGACCAGGCAAAGAGAACTTATCTCCCAAGAGGAATACATTAAATGCGTGCTTATATGATTGCTAAATCATACAGCAAAAGTTCACAAATTCACATTCTCGGTAAAGCCTTAAAATATTAATGTGACAAAAATGGGTTTTATATTTTCCCCAGCTATAAATACGATTTGCAGTTATCCAACCCATGTTCTGAATCCCAATCCTACTTTTTCACCCTTTCATTTTTTGATCTGCGGTGAGCCAGCCGGCCACAGAGCCACATAACTTTGGTCATCTTCATCATTACGATCGCTATGTGATCATCCTCTTCATCCTTTACCATCCATAGAGGAGACGACCACCAGAAAAAACCACATTTTATGAGTACGACGAATGTATTTATTATGATCCTTTTCTGGAATCACATTTCCTCCAAAATCCCATGAAACACAGAGAGTGACCTTTTCCATAAGAAATTGATACATGCCACATAAATCTCAATTCTTCTCCCTTTCCGAGTCTCCTCCTTTCTCCTCTTGCAATTTTTATTGAATTCAGTACACCCCACAGATATATTATTTCCAGGAAAAACTTACACTTACGCCATATCTTACAACAAGTACATATTATTGCATTGCAGCCATTTAATATTTCCAGCATGTATTCCTCCTGGAAACGAAGAGTTTAAAAAAACTGGATGAAAAATAAAATAACAAAGTGGAAATCCCTATTTATGTTTTTTGCTGCTCAACTACTCTTTACAATTCTCTTTTCTGGGTTTTAACGATGATAAACTGCGAACTTTTAGAGTTCAAAGAGGCTATACATTTGAAAACCATTGCAGCATTTGTAGTTTTGAAGTTTACCATTTCCCTTGGCGACATAAACATTTAGCTCCGCAATTTACCGCAGTATTTGTCACAATGTCGATGACATTGGTAGGGCTATATATTCAGCACGTGTTAAACGTATTTTTTATATCCCATTCATGATTCAGTTTGAAACGCCTTTTACGCCACGTTTTTGAAAAATGAAAGTTATAAGTTAGATGAATATATCGAGTTGAGTTGAAGTCTTAAGTCAGATCGAATGAGACTTGGACAAGGCTACTTTTCAGAGTTTTTGAGGTTGCTACAGTTACTAATGTAAGTTTGGGGTTTGCAGACATTTTGTTTGGGAAAACGTCTATATTTTTTAAAAAATAGTGACAACCTAAGAGTGTTATTTTGTTGACTTGTCCACTGTAATTCCATATAGAAAGATGTTGCTTTGTAGTTGACTGGACACAGGAAGAAAGTAATGTCTGAGAAATTTTAAAGAGAAGGGACCTTGGCAATATTTACTTTTATTATGATGTCCCATACGTCAGACTTGTCTGGAGACATCATGCATCCCCAAATGATTTTGAAGTCGAGAAAGTCAACAAACGGAAAATACAAAGGTTAACATAAAAACAAATAGGGCATTTTTAATGATCGTGGTTTCTTGAAAACTATTGGTAAAAGGATCATGTAGAATAAGTATACATTTAATTCCCTTGTGATTTAGATAAAAGAACTAATTTTCTTTCATTTTTTTGTCATAAATATGTGTTGGTTACTCTTCATGTCAACAATCGCATTGAGGACAAATTTTGCATGCGCTATTCCGGCTGCTGCTAATAGTCTCATATTCATGTCTTACTCTCTATCTGGAACGCTTCTCTTAATAAAAAATTCCTAAATGTTCAACTCATCGTATGTGTAAAAATACCGCAGCGCTATTCTATTTGAAATTTGCATTTCTTTTATGTAAATTTCAATATAAAATGTACTTCTCATTCATTATTACAAACTGGAATTCGTATTCTGAATCCAGCTTTTAGCAGTTTATTTTTAATATGGTAAATCAATTACGTATGCATCTTGAATACCCACCATTATTGAGTATTTGGCATTATCAAAATCTTACTGTAAATTTTGCTTAAATTATTTGAATCAATGCTCTCAGACTTCATTCACTTCATACACAAGATTTAAAACCAAAGTGCTAAATGTACTTTTTTGCTGTTTGGTTCGGTCCTCTTTGTGAGAAAAACATGTGAAAATGCAATGGTAGTAATAAAATCTACTGTTGGTTTTGTGTAAGAAACTGTACAGAACTTAATCAAAGGAAAGTTCATGGGCCGTCAATTTATTGACAACGAGTGGATTGGATAAAAGACGAGGACATTTTAGTGAAAAGGAACGACTAAATTTTTGAGAGCCTCGTCATTCCATTTCCATAATTCAACTTAAATGATGAATGGAAGAAATTAACCACTATTATACGTGAATGCACTACGGAATTTCGACATATTTGCAAGCTTGCTTTCCAGCAAATAACTTTAATACAACAGATAATTTGAGACGTACCTATGTACATATTCTTATGCATTGACCCATATATTTATACTGGTGATTAACATCCATGAACCCAAATGTAATTCCATTTGTAATCTCTTTGTAAGATCTGAAATGGAAGTTTAAAACACATTTTTATTCATCTTAAATCGCTGTTATTGAATTTTTTCACATCTGTCACGAACAGTAGCACTGCACTCCCGTAAGTACTTGCACATATAGACAAGTAATGAAAGGCTTAAATCTTGCTGAAGTGATCCAGCCTTGATCCCAAATGTGTGTACATTATAGCACGATTTTTACTAGACTCGTCACATTTATATATCCTATCGCTATGAAAAGAAGAAAAAATCAGCTAACATGCATTACAAATTGTTATCATTAGCATCAAAGCATAAATTGACCCCATTAAGAACAAAGTTGAAAGAAAAAATCAAGAACATTTTTTAAAAACATTTTAGATGACCTTGCATACATAAGTATTGACTGCAATTACAAGTCCCTCCATTCATCAGAATGATTCACAAATGAAACGTTTTATGGTCATTGAAGGTACAAGCTTTGTGTGAATTTGTGCAACAATAAATAGTAAATGTTAAGAAATATTTTCACGGTTTTCTGGAATGCGTAAACTGGAACTCTACTGACATGATATAAGTACAACACGTACATTTTTTTATAAACTTTCAACGACTTTTAGTCTGAAAGAACAACCACGTCTAAATGTAATTTTTGCTATGTTATTTTACTTTTGTAGATCTCATGGTATAAATGAATCAATCAATTCAATGAATGGACTCACGAAATTTGTAAGAAACCACTCCTTCAAAACATTACCTTTAAAACAGGGTTCTGTCTAGTAGTATTAAATCAAGTGAATTAGTTTGATATCAAATGCTTGAATCTTTTCTGGCAATAGTAAATAATGCGCTTTTAAAAATATGCAATATCAATTTAGCACAGCCCACTATAGAAAAGTGCTAACGAAGAGAAATCATGAGTTAGCTTGTTTGTTTCCTCTTCATATCGCAAGATTGCACTAGATCTGCACTCAGCAGATATTTATTTTTTCTATTTATTGTTTTGTTTCGCAAAGTTACAAAAGTAGATAGTTTAACAAATTATATTGAAGTCTTCATCCGATATTTTCCCTAAAAAAAGTTGTTCAAATATTTTGCTTAGAGGAAAATTTTATTTAAAAATAACTTATTATTCCATATACTATCGCTTTCTCTGATTAGTGTATTGGATTAAAAAAACAAAGTGTGAATGCTTTTTTTCGTTGATCATCAAATTTTCTTTAAATCACATGAAGCATCGATTTCGCTTCTTTCTTTTAAAGCAACCCAGCAAACTGTTTACTTATTTCTGTTAAAGTTAAAGAAACACAACTTCATGAAATATGTCTACTACTGCTACCAGATAAACTTGTGATTTCAATTAACTAATTAAAATTTAGAACTTCAGGATTTTCAAGTGTTGCAAGCATTTTTCATATTTTGAAATATACCCTTCGAGCTCCAATTTGTTTCCAACATTTAGAGTCCATATTGCTTCACAATATCCTTGATGAGGGCTCCTAGGAATAACTTGAGACGTCGTATTTTTCTGTCCTTGAACAAGTCTGGCCTAATTCCATTAAAAAAAGCTTGGAAAAAGTTTGCGCTGTATTATTCATTTACCTATTCTCATTTCCAATTTCTTTCTGTTCATCGAGGGAACAAGCTCGAATTATCTTTCGCAATCCGAAATATCTGTTCTAGTATTGGTAACAAACTAAAGTAATTTTTTTTTCATTTTCTTGTAAACTGCTAATCTCAAATTAAATATAAAAATTTGTTTTTAGTAGCGAATTTCACTTCTATCACATACAGTAACAATTTAAATACATAATTTTTCGTGATATTGAATGAAATATGTTGAAATTAAAATTAGAAATAATCCCGTTTCAGTATGTGACTGAATTTAGGTAGCAAAACACAACTTTCATTGCGTTTCCACCATTCAAGTACTCATCCCTTCCTCACAAAACATTTTCTTATGAACATACAAGAAAGTACCCAAAGTACATGTTGAAGTAAGCATCAAATACATGAATACAAGAACCAAAAAACAAGTCACGCCGAAAAAAGCTAAACAATTATAAGTTACAAATGAAAAGTTGTTTCACTTCATCCATCAAGAAGTAGCATTCGTTTGGCATACACTGATACGTAGTTGCATAATTCCATTATATCGTTTGTGTCCGAAAGCTTGACACCATTTCCCAAACAAACTACGTACTCGTGCACCAGCAATATATTTTACTGTAACACAAAGTCCACTTGTCAGACTCATCTTTTATCGTCCACATTTGTTAACACTGCGAACATTTCATAATATAAAGCTACAAGTTGTGTTTGGTGCTTAATCAAAAGCCGTTTCAGAATTCGCTCACAAGTGCATCTAAAGAAACTATCGCATTGGATAACCCTTTTCTACAGCTTTTCCTGGATTCAGAAAATTCATTCAACTTTCCGTTTCTATTTATGCGTAACCTCAAGTATTGAATATAGTTTGAATTGAATGCTGAAACATGCTGATGACGATCATATCACAGCGCCATGCCAGGAGATCCCCTATGGCTAATATTATCGAATTGTTACCTCGCCTCTTTCATTTCCACTCAATGCGTAATTCTCTACCCTGCTGTTGTGTTCTCTACACAATTCTGTGGCTCACGCACTCTCTCAAAAGAAATACAAAGCGATGGAAAATCGGGAAGATGATGTGATTTGACAAAGTAGTTGTATTACAAATTTCATTGCGTTGCACAATCGAATTACTTTTACTTTATGTCTTTCAAGAAGTTTTTTTCTCTCACAGAAACGCACAATGAGTGATATTTACTCAGTGCTCGAGAGAAAGAGACGGACAGGCAGAGACGAAACCAAAGCCAAAAAGTAATTTTCTTTTATGTGCCATAACTCTGCGTAAGAGCACATTTCAGTGCATAAAAATAAAAGAATAAAATGTTTCTTTCTTGTGGTCTGGTTCCCTGGTCCTGGTCCTTGCTCTTACTGCTTGAACGATTTCTTTAGAATAAATGGAAGAAATCATGTTTTCTACTTGAGCTAGAAGAACATCCAGCTGCTGTATGTGTTTTTTTTTTGAGGTACTTAAATATTATGACATTACTTGGAACAGATGAGTGACAGCATTAAGATTGACGTAAGAGTGCGTATTACGATGTCATTCATAGTCAAAGACCAGCTCAGTGTGAGTAGTCACTCGGAGTCATCCGCTTATCATGGTTGTCATTCAAGGCTTCCTTTTATGAAGACATTTCACCAAACTTTGACCAATTTACAACCAACAGCAGAAAGGTTTTGTGCAGTTTATCTGTGGAATCCGCATTGCACATAATTATATTATTCACGCACAATTTTCTTAAAAACTTAATAACGCTTAAAACGTTAAATCTTTCAACAAGAAAAAAGGAAAACCGGGTTGGTCATGTGCGAGAAGTTTTATTATCCTTGCAAGGATCTTGGTTATATTGCAGTATTCTGCATGTCCGGTTATTGTCAGTAGGCGTCTATTATGGCGATAATATTGGGACATGTGTGCTTCAAATATTTCTATTCTCAGTTATGTTATGCCATTGCTTCTGCATTCAAATTGAAATCCTGAAACATGCGTGAAAATGTCATTGCGTATTGCGTCTATATTCTATATTGATGCCAAAAGTTGGATGAAAATATGTGAAGCCATTTTCCATTATCTTTCACACAACTAAAGTTCTCTTGCTGTCCTGTCATGTTTTCTGGAAGCATACAAAGTCATGGCCTTCAAGTTTTTGGTGACTTGTTATTAGAAGGACAACGGGCTTTAAAAAATGTATTTCCTGGAATTGTTTTATTTATAGGAACTGGAATTTGTTTGGCTATGAATTCTATCATGCTTGTGTGCTAAATAGGTATTGAATTCAGAGCTTGCTATTATTAGTTAATGTGAGATTAGTTGCCTAGAGTTTTCATACACAAAACAAGTATTTTTGAAAATTAAAATACTAACAGACGGAAGTTTTGACTAACTGTATCCAAAACCTTTTGCATAGAAATAGTCAATATGACAACGGTCATGCATGGTCATGGTCAGTATTTTCATTATAACGAATGACCACTTGTTAGTGTAGTAATTTGGGGAGCGTGGACCTCTGCTGTATTATTTCTTCTAGAGCAACATTTATAGTATTCCAATTTAATCTACTACTTGAAAGATTTGAACTGCAAATATATAACCATAAGCAGCCGTAAACCTTACACAAATATAGACAAACTCGTTTAAATGTTGTATTTTTTCAATTTTTCATTCAAACTTCTCCAAGATCGAAGAATCAAATGAGGAAACTACTATTTAGTGTGTGTTTGTTATGATAATGCAGTGCTCCTGATAATAAAAATTTACTACAAGTAATGCAAAAACACACTAAATAAAAAATATTTGCAGAACAACTAGTGGCAAGAAATACTTATTTCATTGCACTGTAGTCACAAATCTCATAAGCAAAGAACGGAACAGTTCATACTTTATACTTTTATTCCTGTCAAGACTATCCACTAATAAATCTTCCTTACTTACAGGCGGACTGTGATGATCACAAAAAAGAACGTACTCGATTTACAATGGATGTTTATGTAGTATTTTCATTCTCGCGTATTTCATTCTTGTTACTTATTAGTCATAGGACTATTGTATTTTCTTGTCCGTTTCTCCCCATTCTAATAGGAACTAGTACCTCAAATAGAAAGACACGAAATACTACAATTTCTTCTATAGCGAGAAGTGAGGGAGGAAGAAAAACACCAAAAGTCAATACGATTTCACTCGCTTTCTGTTCCCCTTATTTTTTCCAAAATTCCTCTCTTGAACAACCACAGAGAGGAGGACAAACAACCCATAAGTGAAAGCCATCAGTGTACACCATCAACTTTCTTTTGTTGGAACTTTCTCTCCTTCCTCAAGTTATCCGCTCCTTACGTAATGGACTGTTACCGAACAGCATCAACAACATCATTACTTTTATTACACTTGTAACAAAAAAGTATAAGAAAGTCGAAAAATCAACCTAAAAAAACCGCAAACAATACGATGTGTATGTAATCATTGATTTAAAAATACATGCCTGCGGTTGAGAAAATGGCAAAAAAAACCTGGTCTTGGAGTAAACCCACCATCACTCTAACAATCTTTCTTAATAGTTTTCGCGAATCAAATGAAGAATTATTTTTCTAGCATTCAGCTTTCCATTCACCCACCGAATATTTTTGGTGGGCTAATTGAGTCGGCAATTTTTACCATCAAAATTGTGTGCAATTTCATAACGGAACATTATAGCCTGCAAACAAGGTAATTTTCAATAAAACCCGAGCTAAACCATTCCACGAAACATTGTCAATGTCACTTTTGTGACAAGTTGAAATGCTAAATGGCGGTTTGACATGAACCACGGATGCTTGTCATGTTACAATGTTTTTGGAGCCCGTGTACCTAAATGCAGAATGTGCTTTCTCCATTCTTTGCAAATTCTTTCCTTGCTAATTTTCACATTCATGCCGGGTTTCGTAAAAACGCATGGAATTCCGTAATAATAAGTTTCTCTTGTGAGAATATGACATCTGACATTTTACTCGAGAGCTCTCTCAGCTCAACTCCATGTTCTGAAAACCAGAATATAAATATCCGTTTTTGCGTATCCATTTTCAAGTGAAAGTTGAATTATTCATAAAATGCTTTCATTTTTCTCTCTACCCAGAAATGTCTGAAATTTAGGTAAGCGCTTGTGGATAAAACGGACGCTCATAACAGCCCATCAGCCGAACATTTAATCAACGGAAAAACGGGAAAGTAGAAAATCCACTTTTTTCAGCATGCAAAATACTATCCACACGGACAAGATGATGCTGATGAAACATGGCAAGTTTAACAATTCCAGAAACGAGTTTTTTTGGCAGAGTCTAGCAACTCGTCCACAATTTCGTCGTGTAGCTTGTCAGGGAATGAAAGGGACTAAGAATTTTCATAAATTTTTGGCTGACCATCACAACAAAACAACTTCATTTATTCATTCCATCTGTCTAGAAAAAAACGACTGAGAGTTGCCAGAAATGTCATATTTTGTTTTCATGTCATTCATTGTGACTAGAGAACGTATATCCAGTCCCATACTTGCATAAAAACAGAAAACGTCGACACGAGAGAAAGTTTAAAAACTGTATGTCTGGGAGAACATAAACTCCCACCTTTTCTCATGTCATTTGTATCGTTGTGTCGTCACTTTCCGACAACTCTACTGTCCAAAAGTAGAAATGTGACCGTCTAAAATGTTGAAGAGATGATGAAAACTGAAGGAAATGTAGTAAATGGGAGAACAATGGTTGATGTGGGCGGTTTGTTTTTGGTTAAGTTTTCTAAAGAAATCCTTTTCTAGCTGAATGCAAAGTCAGCAGTCAAAGGGAAGGGTTAAGATAGACAAAACTTTTATATCAAAGGAAAATGACCACTACTCATAGAAATGGCTAGTGACCAGCAGCTTATATACCATTTTGGTTCTTCCTGGCCCTGACCACTGTGAAAGCCAAACCCACAAGAACGTGGAAACCGTGAAGCACAGTAAGTCTTTTAGAACCCAAAAAAACTACCCGCATGTCTATAATATTTCTCCCTGGTGCATATCATGACTCTTTTGTTCCTTTCATCATCACATTCAGCGGACATTCGATACGACGAGCTCACAAAAGTTCTCGGGTATATTGCATGGCTTCATTAAAAATCAATACCATGGGCTTCCACTCTCTTTCCTGCAATCCTATACCTACTGAAATAGAGCCAGAGAGAACAATTCACCTATCTGAATATGATTAGCTTAAGCTTCACACAAAATAATGGAAAAAATTCAAGTGGAAAGTGAAAGGGTGATGGGAGGACAAATGTGAGTGTGCGGAGTGTACACATCACCACCCCCGCTTTTATTTTCATTCAAGTGGAAAAATTGCTAATGATAAGCATTATCTACAACTGTATGACTTGTCCATATGCCAAGCATACTTTCGCATATAGACATTTCTCCACACACGCCTTTTAATTTTTCAATCAACAAGGCAATGTCACTTGACCATGTGTGACCACTGGTTTTCACTGCTCTCGTAGCACTCATGTCGATCGACAAGGAGAGTGGGAGTATGTTGTATAGATTTACGCTGCAACACTGACTTTGAATCGCTAAAATATTCTCGTGAGCCCAGAGTTATTACCGTTTTTACTGCTGGTCAATGTTCGCATTTTATTGAATCGTTTTTGCTTAGCTTTCCATTAACCATCACAAATGGCTATTGACTGACGAGCTTTTACAAAAGCATATGTAGTTTTACAGTAGCATGACTTGATTGTCTCATTCGGTGTCAATAGAAGAACCCATTAGACTCTGGAGCTTTTATTGTAGTAAAAAATCATTCCGTTTCCATTATCCCATTTGAAATTCCCACCCATATAATTAATCTCTAATGGCAGCTCAATGTTCTCCTTGCTCTCGCGACATTAGAACTGTTCTTGTTCAAGTGTCAGCACTTTATTCGTAATTCAGAGAGATTGATTGGATGACAGGAGTGTAGATTCCGTTTGCATATAGCACAACATTCAGAGTAATATGTACTGTTGGCATGTTCTGACTCCCGGAAGTACAAAAACAATTTAGCAATTCCAAACACTTTTGCATGATTGTATGTTTCTAGATTGTGGAATAGCAGGAGAGGGAACTATCCCATCATAATTAACGCCAATTTATCTTTTTAATGTTTCAGTACAGCAATAGGGGAAAGCGTGACATTTGATACACGTGCAATAGTAGATCACTTCCTTTCCCGCTGTTAAAAGTTTTTAACTTTTTATTGAATTAGACTCAACATTCCTCTCCATTACGCCTGTCGTTCATATAACTCCCGAATCAAATTTCTTGTCCCTCATCTGCGATTCCCGTTCCCTGACATGTAACACACCAATTCCCTGTTAGTGTGTGTATTCTCACATGATCAACTAACATGGAATCACTGGATTTCAGCAGGTGTATATTGGCTATTGGCATGTGTAGCATGTGTAAAGGAAGTTGTGATTTGATTTTTTATACATTTTCGTTGTTTTATTGTGTAAAAATGCTCATGGTGGTTTGTCGTGTTGGCTGTTAGGTATTATCGCTTTCTTCATCTCATCGCTATTACTTCGACTAAAGTTTTCATATACCTTTTTCTATATACCCACACGAACACGCGATAAAACTTGATATTCCTCTGGAAATGGAAAATATTGGAGTTTTAGGACATTTTTTCGTGAGTTCAATTGTTTTATTAATTGAGCATTTGTGTTGTTTACGAAAATCAGTCACTTGCCATCATTTGCTCAAACTCATCATTATCGCATCATGGTCAGCCACTCTGTGAGTGGTTTTGGTTTTTACAATATCAAAAAACCACCACCACGTTTCCATAAAACTTGCACGTGTGTAGATGATTTGATGTTCATACAATACAACACCTGCACAGCTAGTTTCGTTTCAAGTTGTAGAGAATGATCAGGGAGAAAGAAAACGAAACAACTTTGCGTGCTATCAAGATCAACACGACATATCACGGGAAAAACTTGCTTACAGGACAGTTTTACATGTTTAGGAACACATGGAATGAAAATTTTCACGGTTCCACGTACCTACACATGTAGTATTTATTTGATTATAGGTTTTTATTGCATCTTTTGCGAGTCCAAAGGCCAATCTGAATTCAATAATATTTTAATATCAAGGTTTAAGGCTAATGGATCAATATTGTGTGATGAAGGATTTACTATATTTACGATGTCAATCATAACCTGTGGAACAGTTTGTACTTGAAATTTTTTTTTAAATGCTGCCATTGTCAGTTCCTTAGAACTGTCTAATATATTAGTTTTAGAAAAGTTCTTTCTTGCAGCGTTCCTAAATGCCCATCCGTACCAACTATAAATGCTTCAGCAAAATCATACATCAAGTTGAGTTGGTTTTATTTGTCTCGTTCATAGTGGTTCATCAGTTGCTAGAACTCACAGGAGAGAAATAATTAATGATTTTGATGCAAAAGCACGTACGTGGTGTCCCCAAACTGAGGTAGAAATAATACTCTATCAATATTCATGCAGAATTTCATCCTCCACAATAACAATGCGTTTTGATGATTTCTCGCCTTCACAGTTCCATTTAACATGGAAATTTGCATACAGACGACAAACAACCTGCATTATATATTACATTATATGGCATGGGGGCTAGCTCATTGATTGCATTTCAAACAAACATTTCTGTTTAAGCTATTTATATGTCAGCAGGTTTATGAATTTCCGACATGGTAGTTCTACGCAAGTCTACGATTTTTTGGAAATTAGAAAATATATTTACGCTACATTAGATTATCCTACACACCAAATTGTGAGGCAATACAACAAAACACGTAGAAGTTATGTGCAATTTAATTACGCAAAAAAGAGCGCCAATTTATTTCTAAACTAAACAAGATTTTAGAGTGAAACTTTTTGCATCATGCATAGAATTAAAAACTGAGATTGTGATTTGAAGGATTTTCAAAAATTTTGATAATTAGCGGCAAAAAAATGATTTACTTGAAAATTTCTTGACTCATTTGGACGACCGTATTGGGATATTCAATGTTTTCTTAAAAATTATTTTCTCAATTTTTTCCCGCTGATTTTTAAAAGTTTTGAAAATCCTTCGAATCACAATCTCAGTTTTTAATTCTATGTAAAATGCAAAAAGTTTCACTCTGATAACTTGTTTAGTTTGGAAATAAATTGGCGCTCTTTTATTGCGCAATTAAATTGCACATAACTTCTACGTGTTTTGTTGTATTGCCTCACAAATTTGTGTGTAGGATAATCTAACGTAGCGTAAAAAATATACTTATTTTAAACAAATCGTAGACTTGCGTAGAACTACCATGTCGGAAATTCATAAACCTGCTCACCTGAGAAATCTTATGCTACGCTAAGATAATTGTTAATTTTTCACTTTCCCTTTAACTTTTTACTGAATTCTTATGATCCCATATTTTTTAAATCCCATAATATGTTGTCCTTGTTTAGGTACTTGAGCATACATCTGATTTCAAATTTAGGTGAGATTATTCAAAAAATAAAAAATTATAATGTTAATGGATTTGCATTTTTTCTTGATAATGGGCACGGGTCGTATTTTAGAAATGTGACATGATAAGGACATGAGCTTTGTGTGAATTCAAAATGTTTATTCTATAATTTATTCAGCAAGCTCTCACAAGAAAAGGATTACTTCTATTATGATGAGGGAATCAACGCTACAGAGATTTGTCCGATTTTTCTGACTTTGTCCACTTTGTGGAGTGGTTTTGACAAGTCTATCATTTATCCTCACGAAAATTAGAAGCTATTGAATTTCCTCCCTTTTCAGCCTCTTCATTTGTCTTTCAAACAAACAGTATTTCTGTCATATAATAATTCACATTCAATCTTAACAGCAGTAGAAAATTAGCTCAAAATTAGCAGCAAATTTCACACCTTAATAACACAGAACAGATTAAAGCACGCTCCTTGAAATTGAAGCATGTTCGCCTAAAATTTACGCCTACAGAGTACAGATATCTGCGGAGATATTAATGAAGGAATTTTACCTTTCTAAAAGAAATAGGAAGGGTCAAGTTACTTATCTGCCATGAAATGTGTCTGAATGGAGTGGAGATACTCTCCCTGTTTTTTTGCAATGGAAATTTGATGAAGCGTTACTCCTCTTACACACAACGGTGGGCAAAAATACTTGATTAAACATGCTGTTGTTATGAATTCAATTTGGTTTTAATAACTCCGCTGATGCGGACAAGCACGTAGAGCTAATCCACACCTGTGTCTTTGTGCATGTATGTCAACGTTGGCGTTTTATGCAGCATTTGACTGTGTACGTGCCTTAAAATATTTCTGGTCAACTTTAGTTCATGAAAAATATTCCCATTTCCGGTTGAAGCTACACCTCCATATTTCTTCCCCTTTCTGTTGTTGCTGATTTCTGTCTCTTCCTTAATGAATTCCAAAGAAACAGCTCTCATGTTATATGAAAACAACGTACGATCAACCGTGCGTTGGATAACCGTAAAATTTACTTTCTTAGAGATATGGTACCTTGTTCTACCATTGTATTTTGTTAACTCTTGGCAATACATGAAGAAGGAGACGGATTAGTTCGGTTTCTATCCATACATCATAATTGGCTTCCATAATAGAACTGTAAGTGAATCAATGCCTTCTCATTCCCAACACGAACAGTCGTTCCAGCCGTATACCAATAGATGTTTGGGCTTTCCTGAAGTAAGGCATGGTTCTACGAAACGATAAAAAATCCATTGGTAGATCCTTAAACTGATGGCAGAATCAGCATAAGCGAATTTGGAGCGTGTTGCTGCGCTTTTGATATAAAATTTGTATATTTTTACTGTAGAATCACTTTGTTTCTAAATTATAGATGGTCAAAGTCCAATATTAAGATTAGCTTAGTTTTGTATAATATTGTTCATGAAATATTGTAATTAGTACTTCCGGTGATGAAAGTAGTAGTTTTCTTGTCATGTCATTTGTTTAATATCTCTTATCTCTTCATGAAATTTACTGGAGATAAGCTAATTTGTAGTTTCTTTGTCTTTCGTCTATTTTTAGAATCAATGTTATTTTTGAGTACCTTTCACCGGAATGAAAGTAGTATAAATAGAGTGAGAAAATTGTTTAAGCTATCTAGTTGTCGGTTGAACTCTCACTCAACCTGACCTTTCTAAAACTCTTGTAAAATCATAGCAAGTTGTTTTATGAATAAAATTCCTATTTCCTGTCACAAGTTTTGCTCTATAACTTGGGTTTATTTGTCAGTTTAGGTTTCTTACTTCAGAAACTAAACTTTCCCTGCCGGGAATTATTTATAGTCTTGATAACTCGAAATTATAGTCTTTTTGTCTGAGCTTTCAGAAGGCGAGTTATCAGTGGTCCTTCGAGATTTCCCCGACGCTCCGTGGGGAAACAGTCCAGACAAGGTTCGAGAAGGACGCAAGAGGCCCTTCCCGGAAATCCAAAACCCGCTATGGAGGGAAACGACAGGACAGGAGGAAACCAAGAAGGGTGGCGGAGGAGCACCCGTCCAAATTTGGGAATTGGACCAAACCGCTGGGGTTCGTGGCATGATGGAACTCTGTCAGCCCCAGGCTCCTCAAATTCATCAGGGACAACCGTGATTCCTAGGAGGAGTGGCGCACAGGACCGTTTGGAGGATGACAATCGGTCCACCGTCTCCAGAGCGTCAACTCGGTCCAGGAACTCTACTCGGTCCAGAGAGGACATTGACGCTCAAATCGCTGATCTGGAGAGGAGTGTCATGTCAAAACTGGAAAGGCTGACAATGCTGAGAGAAGAGCAGGAATCAGCTGATTGTGCAGATCTGGAGGACTTCGCAGACGAGGATCCAGCCAATCAAGCGAGAGAAAATTCTGGAGGTGCTGCTGGAGGGATTCCTGGAGATCACTCTGAAGTATACTATGGAGGACTTTCGGATGACCAGGGCGATGTAGCTGCTGGAGGAGGGGACGACGTACACCAAACGACACGAAACGTCTTTGGTAGTGGAGTCTGGAAGATGACGGAGTTTGGCTCCTACAGCGGCAGCGGTAGCAATCTCAGTGGGATTGCCAGAGATGGAAATGTGCCATACATTCCAACCCCTCGTGGAAGGATGACGTCGACTCCCAAAGTCTCCCCTTCTCATGACGACAAAAGACAAGGAGGACATAATAGGATCCTTCATGGAGGCAGCCAGCAGGATGTCAGGTCAAGCAGCCTTCTCGGCTCACAGCTTTGGAATCAACCAATCTGTGGGGGGAACACAACGG
>JAQIXX010003558.1:0-19224 GCA_034700605.1 Willowsia nigromaculata | reverse complement strand
CGCTCTTCCGATCTCCAAGCTCAGCAGCCCGCTGCCCCACAGCACATCAACGTCAACATTCCGCAGTATCATCAGGCACCAGTGCACAACCCACACTATCCTTCTCTTCCGGCGAATCCCCAAGGGCATTACCCCCCAAATAACGGTCCACCACCAATGTATGCCTCTGCTCCACCATATTATGGTCCTTCCGGAGATAATAAGTTCTGAAGTCATTGCATTGCTTCCTTTCCTTCAATTCTCAATCACCATCTAATTTCAGAAAATTATGAGTGTAGTTTCATTTTATCGGATATTATTCTAATTGTTTCTTTTTTTAGAAATACGACTTGTAAGTGTTTATCAGTTAATTAATTGATTTCATTCTTACAATCTTATTGAATTTATATATATCTAACTCTTGTGGCGTAGTAGACGTAGTTCACTTTTATCTGACAATTGTTTATATTATTAGTTTTAAAAATATATATGAATATTTTACTTTGATTGAATTAATGATGATGAAGAGATCTGTTTTTCATTGGAAATTTGTATGTAATGAAATCGCGAATTTTTCATACCTTCAAATAAAATAAAATCTTTAAAAAATATTCGTCGAATTTATTTATCATTTTGTGCAAAAATGGTCCACGCATAGTCCGCAATGTCTAACTAAACCTAACTTAACCTGCTCAAACTTTCTCCACTGTTGTTTTGTCATTCGATGATATGGTTTAATATGGTATGGTTAGTTGGATGCCTAGGCCTTGATTGTAAGAATAATTTTGAAATATACCTTCATAGGATAGTATCTGTAAAATACATCAGTGGAAAGTAATTAAATATAAGGGGAGTTTACGTCGTGATTTCTAGCTAAGATTTCACTGCAGTCAAGAATTAAGCCTCCAAATATTGGGATTCATAAAGCATACTTTTATGGGCTTATTGTAGTCAATTGTTCGCACACAAGAGGCAGCAATTACTACTAGTAGTAGTAGTAAAGAAAATGTCGTTACTTTGTCATCATTTCACGTGTAGATCATTGTCGATGTCAAATATCCCAAGCAAATTAATGACTCGAATCTAAATAAGCGAGCAATAGTTAAAAATCACTTACAGGACAAACTTTGTGATTACTTACGCAGGAATATCTACAATCAGGAATATCAGGATTTTATTGAACTGGCAAAAGAGTTTCATATTTGTTTTCATTATCATCCAACTCGGTGCTTTTTCCTTGTTGTTAAGCATGCATGTAAAAGTATCTGTATATTATATCATATCAGTTTAAACCCTTGCTTTATAATCGAGTAGTATGTATCTAAATATGACATCATAAATAGCATAAATTCTCTCCAATTCCTATAATATTATAACATGACTCTGTCCCAGCAGCATCAGCATTGCATAAATAGTCATCAACGATTAACTTTCCGTTATCGATGTATAAACACAGAGGAAGATATATGAACACACAACAATAGCAGTTTGCAAAATCCGTGATTCTGATTGATTGCATAGAGCTTGAATAAGCGTCAGTTAAGTCTGAATGAAACATTGATGTGGTAGTGGCATTCGTTTCCGCACGAGATCATTTCTGTACAACAAGAGTAGTGAGAGCATCTATTTTTGCAAAATTTTAAACCAAAATATTTCACAACACATAGCCAAACGTGGAAACGTTATACTCATTTGAAAAGGTGATACGTGTGCAATTAAAATTAAAACCTTCGTATTCTAGTAAGTGTGGTATTGCTTAAAAATATGTATTTTACTTAATATCATTGGTTTGTTTGATGCATTTTCCAGGTGAAATCGACTTTTGAGTGAAGATGTGCCTTCATATATTGTCATGTTTGTTCCCTCCGTTAGCAGTTTGTTTTAAAAAAGGTGTTGGCTGTGATCTTTGCATTAATTGTCTGCTAACCATTTTAGGGTGGATACCAGGATGCTGTCATGCGTGCTATATTGGTATGTGCTATATTATATGCAAAGAATTTGTATTTAAAAAAAAACATTTGGAAATTTCAATTCTGTATTTGACAATTCTTAAATGATTTTATTTTAATTAGTATCACAAGATCCTCCAGTGGTTCACAGTACTGTAGTGATTCAACAACAACCTCAATCAGTAATTGTGCCTCATTTACCCCCGTCATATGCGTACAGTCATGTTGCACCTCCACAACATACAACTGTACATGTTTCATGATTGAAACATTATCTCTCCAGCCCTAGCCAACATTTTCGGCACAAAAAGAGCTTTGTGGGATTATTATTTACAAGTTATTCATATATACATACTGGTCTTTTTATTAATTTAAATTCTCGCATGCAAAATTGCTATATGCTAAAATACTTAACAATACATATGTCGTTGTAAGTACATTTTCTCTCTTATTCATAAAAGTGTGTTTTATTTTTATGAGTAAATTACAAGTTAACTATCGAATACAGAACTCCAGACAGACGGCAAGACAAATGCGAATATTTTTACTTTTAATGAAGTATGCATTTTCAAAGTTCTTCATCTTATGAGATAAGGTTATACTGCTACTATTGCACTGCTTTCAATAAAAAGTTTTATTGTTTCATGCATTTATGTTGTAATTCAAGTTGCATATATAATGACTGATAATAATGAGCAAAATAATACTATTAAACATTTCTGCGTTGATCATTATTGAACAAGGTGGTAGTAACAGCCCACTAAGCCCAAAATACATTTTGCATGCTTTACAAACAAAGGGGAACCTTTCGTCAACTTTATTCTAGCCGGATAGTAACTACCGTACGAAAAATTGCAACGGAGAAAAAATGAAGAATTGCTATAAAAGCATCTATCATTGGGAAAAAATTAAATTTTGCTTTAGTAAAAGTTGATGACTAGGTAAAAAACTGGTCTATCTATGCTACTCTCAAAAGTAATAATTCAATTAGGAAAAAATGAGGAATAGACCGTGGCTCAATTTTACATCCCGTAATAAGTAACATAACTATCATATGAAAAAATGAAAAATGCTTTCCATGCGAGCACCAAAACCAAGCAATGTCAATGTCATTCGTTTACCAAAAATGAAACGGAAAGAACGTTTTACTTTTATACTTGTGTATGAGTCTAGTCTGAATGTTATGTAACCACGCACATGAACTGGAAGAAGGGGAAAATGGCATATGATATGGCTTGGCTCGACTTGGAGTCTAGTCTAGAAGTACATAGGTAATAGTAGACAGCAATGAGGTTCTTTAATGTTTTTCTAACTTGAGGAATACAGGTTCAGGTAGGTTATCTAGTGTTGTTCTCATTCATGTAATCCCTGCATGTATATCTCTGCTAAAGTTGTTCTTTGCTTCACAATGTTGCACCTGCTTAGTCATATTTACACATTAGATGCATGCAGTCAATTGTTGGCATTTTTTTATGAAAGATACCTGGCCAGGTGTCTGACTGGTAAAAAAACTCACAATAATGCTCTGATGCTAATATGAAAATACCCACAAGGATTACGTCTGTATCCAACAACATAAAAAAGCATCTATCGAACCCTTTTAGCCGTTGCCTTGCATTACTGCACTACATACCTGTATTGATGTTATTGGATTGGAATGATTCATCCACTACTGGGTGTGGGGATATCATTTTAGCAGTCACTTGATTTGTCAAAAATTGCACAGCACAATGTGACAATAGAACCTAACAAATCTTTTAAATTTATATTTAATCAATTAGGATCTGTGTAAGAAGTTGAGGTTCTTTATACCACAGTACATCCTTTAACACTGACTCAATGATTAAATTTGCATTGTAGCACAGTTAAAACTTTAGGTGTAGGATTTGCACTGCAAATTGCAAAAATAAAATGGGAACCTTAAATTCATATCAATTGATTGGAAGGATGCGCCTGTCGTTAGGTATTGAAATGAATTGAAATATTGAATGCTACTCAGTTAGCGTTTAATTATCCTCTATGAGGACTGATTAATTTGATTGGAGATTTAAAAACACGTATTTCTTATTGCAGTGCTATTTGTAGCCATTTTAAATTTTTCATCATGTCAACCCCCATTCCTCTCCTCTCCAAGAAAACCTCAAGAACAAGAGCCAATAATACCTCAAGTGATTCGTGGTGCATGGTTTTCCAGAGAAAAGAATGTCAACACATTTACAGAGTTTGATGACCGCAGAATGACGAATCGTGGTTATCTTGTTGATATGATTGCTGAGCATCATGTAAACTTTACTTTTATATTTCAGCAAGATAATTGCTACCACTGTGTGCGGATATTTGTGCGCACTGTAAACATTTTGGAGAAAATAGAAAGTAAGTAGACTAACTATTCTACATGAATGCGCATAATATAATCCACATTTCTCCTCAACTACGTTTGTTCTTTGTTTCATGCGTTTCTTTCATATGTCGGAAAAAGAGATTGACCTTTGATTTGTTGAATTCTAGCCGGATGCATAAATTTTCCAAAGGGACGTGATCGCCCAACACCAGACGAAGTGTGTCGCAGTCTGAACCCCGACCAAAATATCATTACACTTTTCTCAGAGAACCCCGTCCCCGTGAATTGTCGCTCAAGTTTGGAAGGTGTATGGCAATTTGCATACCAGAACCGTTTTAGATTTACTGGAGAATGTGACCATCCTGACGCAACGATTCAATCTTGTCAAACTCCTGGAACCCAGTTTTTAATTACAAATCAGAAATTCAACATAACATACAAGGCTTGCGAGGGAATGACTGGGACTTTTGACGGAAGTATGTTTGGTCACTACAAATAATTTCTAGCACGAACCTCATCTCCTAATATACAAATGATTAATATGATGCATTACGCAATGTTTATCTTATCGTGATTAGCGGTGGAGTATAGCTGTCTCGGGGATTGGTTTGTCGAAAAGAACCATTTCTTTGCTGTTGTGAATACGAAGGAATCTCGAAAAGATGAAAAGTATCGATGTTTTCTCAGAAACAGAGACGATGATCTCTTTCTGGCAGCCAGTATTACAGCAGAATGCAATACACTGAAGGGGTCTGAAAGTGCCCCAGAAAGATTACGAATTACACCAGGTCAGATCTCATAAATTTCGTGCATACAGTACAATGTATCCAAAATAACGAAATAACGAAGACTATTTTTGTTCCTGCATTTCAACTTTTAGTGAAATCTGAGGTTGTGACGCCGGGGTGTAAACTTCCCCAAAACTACAGTGGAGATTGGATCAACACTGCCACTCTTGATGCTGATGTTGTTATTAATTCGACACACATTGTGGAAACCTGGTGGCCTGATGAAGGTCGTTACAGGAAAACTGTCTATGTCTGCAAAGAGGCAAGAGGAAGTCGGTACATGATGGCTCGACTGACTGTGGACGGATGGTAAAACTTTAAACAATTTTTGCATTAATCTTTCCACAAAATGAAGCAATTGATGCAACATTGAGCCTCTGACTTCTGACAAATTTGTTGTTTAAAATACTACTAGCCAAAAGGATTTCATTTGCTTTGACTTTGTGCCCCGACATCACAACATAATTCGCTTCCGCAAAAGTCTTGCTCTGATAAACGATGAGTTTGCAACCGTTTGCTCTTGGGTGCAATTCAAGAATTTGGACGCGTGGAAATATGACCTTATGTTAGGTAAGAACGAAGCAATATTTCATGAAATTAGTGAACGCATTTCAGACCATTTTGCATTTTGATTTTTGTGTAAATGTTTGTGTTAATCAAAGTTTTCAACAGATATGGATTTTTAAGTTAATTGTATGTTGGTTTGTTGTATGCTTAAACGATTTTTGCCGGTTACGGTGAAGGGTTGTTGATGGGAGATTAGAAGCTAATTACGAGGGCAAGACTGGTGTTTGTGTAAAGCAAGTTATCCTTATCGAATTTATTTATGTGCGAGCGATTCAGATAAGAACAAAATTGAGATAGCTTGGTTATGGGATTGTTTGTCGGTGTGTCGTTATGAATATAAAGGCATGGCAAGTTTTGGTGTTGGGGAATTTGCAACATGGAGCCTAATTATATTTAACGTAAATGCTATTATTACCATATTTATCATGTTCCCCATTTAACTATCTAACAGCAAAGTATCCTGTATCGATCCCCTGTCCTGTTCGAGGTTATTTTGAGTTTTTTCAAAAGGGTACCGCACCCTTTGAAACCAGAATTTGGAACGGAATCACTGACTCACCACGGCCAAAGCTGAACTGCAACTTGAACATTTCGTCCTTCCGTAATTGTGACATTGGGCACAACGAGATTGTTATTGATGTTGAAGAGAATATTTGTGTGGACTACCTCGGACGGCCACTTGATATTTATAGTAATGATGATTGGTCAAAACGATATGTGATCATGCAGTTGCATTTTAACTTTCTTCGCATATCAATTTCTCTGAAGATTTTTCGACTATGCATGACCATTATCAAACTGAAACTTTGTACCTAATTTCCTCCTTTTCTACCTTGTCTAATACGCAATGCTTATCATTATAATGCCTTTTGTAGTTCATAGTATATGTCATTTAAAAATGAGAACTTGATTGTAGTTTATCTTCGTAGATTGATTTAGCAAAAAATGTATGCTTAGAAATCAAACAACAAGTTTTTGTATGAATAGTTAATGATTATTTACATCATGCATGTCGCGCTCTCTTAATCTTTCTTCATCGTAAATCTTTTGTTTATTTTCTCTGAAAATTGGTGCAGCCAAGAATCCGGTTCCAATACGATGTCCAGTTGCTGGCAAATTTAATTTCACTCAAACGGGAGAAGTTCAATTTGAAACGAGGATTTTGGGAGGAGTGACCCAGTCTCCGAGACCTGGAACTTACTGTAAACAAAATATTTCTGATTTTTCTGTGTGTGATCAGGATCAGAAGGAAGTCACTATCGATGAAACGTATTGTCTTACTGTTGATTACCTGGGTCGACCTGTCGATATTTACAGTATGATTTATTTATAAAAAGTACAATTTAAAATTTGGTTTGGGTCCTGGAAAGCCTATTTGTTTAGCCGGGTTTAGGATCATTTTTTAAAAATTTTGTCAACATGACATATGAACGGGTTAGCGGTCCCTATTTACCATTCTTACTTTACAAAACTAAATACACATAAATGCCGATATTTTACATAATGTGTATAACTACGGCGGATTGTAAATTGTAATAGGCATTCATGTAAGGGTTTTGACTGGTAAAATATACGTAAGATACATGGCTTGATTACACTTTCCTATGCAATACTATGCAGTTTTAAAGAGAAATTTCTGCAGCACAAACTTTTCTCCTTTAAATGCCCTAGAAAAATATTTCTGTCTGGCTCTGGCTACATCTTTCCATTCATTTCTTGCATGCGATCTAATAATATATCTAAAGCTTTCTCGGATTTCACGATGTAGTATACATTATAATTTTTTAAATCTTCATGAACAATAGGGTTTTATTAATGCTGTGATTTACAAATCTCACCCAATTTTAGGCGACCCCGATTACAAAATGAAATGTATCGGGTATTGGAAGGAGAATTTAAAGTCTTACTTAATAACCTATGACGAGATGGACGCTTTTAGCAAATATCGCTGTTGGGTGTACCAGAGGGAAGATTTAAATCTTTTGAGGATGTCAATGGCTCTCGGGCCATATTGTGCTCTGAATCAGGATGTTACCAGTTCAAACTACACTGAGGGAGCGGCAGTTGCCCTTATCATGGAGGAGTATGAGCGAGAACGTAAGTTTGACTCATCAGAAAGATATTTTTATAATTTTATCAATATAATTATAATTTATAATTTTGTCTATAAAACAAAATTCTAGGTGATCAATGTCCTATGAATTTTGACGATGGTTCAAATCCCTACAAGGAGGAGGGAGAGAGAATCATCACATTTTTTAAAGGTTTGGGAGGATGCTCGACCAATCGACTCTCGTATTTGCTGTTGGTTTTCATACCATTTGTGTACTTTTGCTTCAATTTATAAATCAATGAAATCAGGAAGACTATTATTGAAAGTGCGCTAGATGGAACATCTCATGAATTGCCATAATATATTTCATTAATCTATAGTATGCTTATATCTGTTCATTCATAGCTCTCTTGTATTTAACTTAATAAGGTATGACCATGAAGTTCATGGAAAAACAATTGTGTTCAGTCAATTTTTGTAAAATAATTTCTAAACCAAAACTATCAAGTTTCATAGCTAACTATAATAATTAATTAGACTATAAATGATGCCTTCTAATACCTTTGAAGTATTTATTACAATCCGCACAATCTCTCTCTGTGGTATATGGACTACAACCTACAACTAAATGTCAGTTAATGTGTACATTTAATGAATTCATCCGCACAAGAAAGAACATAGTATTTTACCGTCCATTTCAATCGTACAAAACTACAGTAATTGTCAATTGCTATCAAACTCACATTTTCTTTGTTCTCTTAAAAATAAGGAAACAAATCGATTTTTAAACATTTTGACTGTAAAACTTGCTATTGTATGTACAGATAAGCAGCTTAACTTAATTATATACGGTACGTTGTTACGGTATGCAGTATGAGCTTTATTTTACTATTGAAATCGATTGTTTGGAGTTGTCGTAAAAACACAAACATGTTGGATGTTACGAAGTTGCAAGAAGAAAGTAGATAGTATATAAATATCATAGTTTAGATTTGTTGTTTTTATTTTATGCTTTACGAATTTTATACTTTTGGATTCTTGAAATCTGACTTAACGTTTAAACAGGTATACCTATGTTATTTCACTCACAATTAGATTAAGGTGGCAAGTCCTAAGGATACAGCTTTGCACCAAATGAAGCCCGGTGAATTGCAATCATTCAAAGTTGTGATCTGGTCGGCTACTAAGATATGTAAATATTATAAATTAAGTTTTTGTACGTGTTAAATTGATTTAAGATTCATGTTCGTATCACGCACAATGTCTGGAATGTGTTTTTCCTCGATAATAACAAATGACTCATTTAGATTGTAAGTTTATAAGGACTTGAAATAAGATGTGTCACGGCGAAGTGAAAGTCTCACGTTTCCCCTTTTAACTTATTCATTCAGTTCCAGACTATCCCTTTTACTTCAAGCTCAACTATTTTCTCTCAGGCTTTAAATTTAAAACTAGAATTGATACAGTCAGTACTAAAACTATTCCATGTTGTATATTTCTATATATGAAGTATTGTTGAATAGCCAGTTAATTTACGTGTTAAATGCTAAAAATGGCTCTACATATTTGTTAGTATAAAGTTTGTAAACCTTTTTTACGAATGAAATATAAGATATTTTGAATAAACGTGTACTTTTTACGCTGTATGCACTTATAACATGAAACTTCATACATACGTTATCCCATACGCCTATATAGGTTATTCCCCTTACCATCAACTTCCTGCTTTCACTGAACGATGCATTGCAATGAATGTAGACTCGTGTCAAAATTTATGACGTTCCATTGCGTCCTATTGAATTGGATGAGCCATGGATTCACCACAAAGTAACAATGCATTATGCAATCCACCCAATTTTTCATTTTCCTCTCACCTGGAATCCACCTTCTACTAGTTCCTATCCTGACAAGTTCCCATCCAGTTTATCATTGTCATTGTGGAGAGGTTTGCAATAAAATTAAAATGAATTGTAGAGAAACCTGACGACCAACTACTGTGACACTTCAAAAACATGGGCCTATACATATTATCACCTGCCCATACCAAGAGAACCTGTAAAGGCTATAGAATGTATGCTTATACATATCAACGATATTATATATGGCTTCTGTCTTGCTTTAAAAATGTATTTCTGCATTTTGGAAGACCACAATATAAGAGCGCGTTATTGCACGAACGACAACCAAACTCTGATGATTTTCATGTTGCTCTGATTGTTTACGCAATTTTTTATTTTGTGTCTAGAGGAAGTCATGCTCTTTCATTAACTTGATTTCGTGAAAGCAACTTTTATAGTTCTTTCCTTTGTCATTTTTTACTTTTATGCCGATGAGTTTTATGTTACAAGGAACCACTAGTACACGGAGATATTATATGAAAAGTTGGGAATCGTTTTTATGTAGTCATTCGCTGGACATTTTTTGTGGTGACAATAAAGAGAAAATGGTTCACGACATACATTACCCGCGTTTTACTCTGTGGAATGGCTCACTTCCGTTCAAAACAGCAAGCAATCTACATGACAACTTCTGTCGATTTTCCGAACACTTTCACTTACCATCGCACGTATCATAATACCCCAACTGCTGCCACACAGCCGTCGGAGCTATCATTTATCTATATGGGCCAAATCTAAAATACGTGCGATTGGTAAGTCATTAAATCACGCTGTGGCATACAGTCTAGCAAAGCGTCACGAAAATGGCAGATCCAGACGCAGAGTGGGATGGAGAAGGAGCTGCGCCCGGAGGAGAAGGGGATGACGACGACATTGAATATTATGAGGACGGAACGGCATCACGAGGAGGGGGTCTGCTTTTGGATGAGCCTGATGATGGGGACGACGGTGGTGAGGAAGAGGAGGGAGAAGAAGAGGAGGAGGACCTCGATGAAACTGATTTGGACGCTGTCAATTTGGATGAGCTTGAACTCAGTGAAAGCAACGACGACCAAGCAACTGCCACCACTAAAATCTCTAGAAGGATTCTATCCTCAGATGCTGAGTCGTCCCCCGAATCAGAAAACGACGAAGGAGATCAAGTGGAAAACCCAGAGATCCCAGCAGAATATTGGCAAGTCCAAAGACTGATAAAGTATGTGAAAGCAGGAAATCCGACGGCAACCATTATTGCAATGTCTTCGCTAAGAGATTTTAACCTGAGGGATTACTATGTTCAAATGGCTATCAAAGAGGCAGGGGGATTGGAAGTACTTCTTAATATTCTGGAGACAGACGAAAACCGTTGTAAAATTGCAGCATTGTTAGTGCTTAGGGAGATCTCTTCAAATCCGGAAATTAGTAGGAACATCTACAACATGAGAGTATGTGATACAAACATGAATTGTGAATGTGTGTATTTACATTAGTGGGTATATATTTTTTAGTAATCAAAATGCAACACCACATTATTAATACTTTTCTCTAGGGATTGGATACATTAATTCACACTTTGCGGGATCCCGCAAAAGAGCTTAAGCTGTTGTCTGCTGAAACAATAGCAAACATCTCAAAAATCCGCAAGGCTCGACGAGCAATGAGAAAAGGAGACGGGATTAGTCGATTGGTAAAAACAAAGTGTCAGGAGCATTTTATGCAAAGTCTTTATTTTTGTTAAAGTCAAAGTATTTTTGCTATTATTGTGTAGGTGGACATGTTGGATTTCGAGCAACCTGGAATGTTTTCAGGTGGAATGGATGGAGAGGAAACGGATTTTGAAGTTCCCCGTTGTGGTGCTTTAGCTCTTTGGTCTCTTGCTAGATCGACCAAAAACAAAGATGCAATCCGTCGTGCAGGTGCAATTCCATTGATTGCAAAACTTTTGCAAACTCGTCAAGTTAGCGTTGTCATACCCGTGGTCGGGATTCTCCATGAATGTGCTTCCGAAGCTAGTTTTCGCTTGGCTATTCGGACAGAAGGGCTATTAGACTACTTTGTAGAAGGACTCAAATCATCTAACCATGATCTAGTCCAGTTTTGCGCTTCTGCAATTTACATGTGTGCAGAGGATCCTGAAAGTAGGCAAATTGTCTACGAGAAAGGAGCCATCGATCCACTCATCAGCATAATTCTGGATGATCATTTGAGAAAAAACAAACCACTACTGGCTGCAGCCACCGGGGCAATATGGAAATGTGCGTCTGCTATAGCAAAAGCTGGCAAATATTTGGAACAAGGCTTGGTAGAAATGTTAGTTCAGCTATTAGATGACGAACCCGAAAATGTACTAACTAATGTGGCTGGAGCAATTGAACAAATTGTGAAAGCAGATCCAAAGAATGCACGTCTAATTAAAAGAGCTGGAGCGATCCCACCGTTGATTGGATTGCTGACAATCAACAATCCCACTTTGCTGGTTAATGCCACAAAAGCAGTTGGAGAGCTGGCAGTAGATGATGAAGCCAGAAGGGAAATGGACCAGCAAGATGGCTTTAGGCTCGTTTGGTCTCTTCTCAAGCACCCGAATTCAAGCGTTCAAGCTAGTGCAGCGTGGGCAATTTGTCCAGTACGCTCAAGTTTAGTATAGCATTACACACTTTTGTTTCAGGTAGCTCAATTTAATTTTTGCTTTCTGATCTCCATTTTAGTACGTTGAAAGCTCAAAAGATAGTGGAGATGTTGTTCGGAATTTCGTTGGAGGTCTGGAAGCCCTGGTTAATCTACTCAAGTCGAATGAAATGATGGTACAAGCAGCAGTAAGTCAAGCCGTCAGTGTGATTGCCAGGAACGATGAGAATTTGGGGATTATGAGTGACCACGGGGTAGTTCAGAACTTGGCCAAATTGGCTCCAACGGTGAACTATTATAGCTTTGACCGGCAGTTCTAATAGCATTTGAAAATACAAATAACTGATACTAGCATTATGCTTTATTTTGATAGTACAGACTGATGATCAACTAAGAAGATGTCTTGCTTCTGCAATCGCTGAGTGTTGCAAATACAAAAACAACTCTACTGATTTTGGGCGGAGAAAGGCGGTTAGTCCTCTATGTTGTTACTTGGCATCTGAAGATCCACTGGTTCATCGAGCGGCAGCAAAGGCCCTTGCTGCGTTATCGTCAGATCCTAGAAACTGCATAACAATGCACCAGTGTGGAGTGGTGCCGTATCTGATAAACATGATCGGATCATTGGACAATGAGCTACAGCGTGCAGCGGCTGGAGTTATGTACAACATTAGAAAGCTGGCTCTTGCAACGGAGAAAGTTCGTCTTCGGTAAAATGTGTTTTAAACGCTAACAAAATAACAAAATTTCATTATTTTGTGAGCACATGAATGGTGATTGATGCGTAGACAGCTGTGTGACGATTAATTGATTTCGCATGAATCAAATGAACAAATAAATTCAAGTTGGCAAACTTAAAAATGAATGCAACTTTGGCTTGGTTTTTTCATATAATATCCATTAATGCAGTTTTGTCATCACTTCAAGGCAAAAATGTTCGATCATTCATTTAGTTCATTGAAAAACGACATCAAACAGCAAAAAGATAATCTTTTGAGAATGTGAATCTTAGAACGATTCAATGCATATCTGCGCTACGAAACTGATCACGTGCATAAATAATTTTGCTTGCGTATTTACTGATTTTGAAATCGAACAATAATGTGTCACAATACATTTAGTTTGATGGTTCCTTCGCAGGAAGATTAATTTAAACGAAGGATTGCAATCATGGAAAAGATTGAGTTGTCTTAGAGTAATTTCTCGATATCTTTCTCCAATAACATGGTGTCAATCTGAAAATACTGAAATATGCCTACTCATGTTTGACTGTTAGATGAATTCTTATAAAGTTTACATATACTTTGCTTGCATTTTTCAAAAGACGAAGTGTTGCATTACAGTTTGAATTGATTTTAAAAATAAAGAAAAGATTATAGCAAAAATGGTAGCACAGCATCTAGTTCTTTAAACTTTAAGACGATTGCTGAAAGACCTGGTTTGTCATTGTTCGTTTTCCCAACATAGACATGTGTTTTTTTAAATATCAAGATGACTCCGAGATCCATGAAAGATCTGTAGGAAACTACTAAAAGCCACTACTAGCATACAAGTAATTTTTTTCTGAAACCTGAGTTGAGCACTATTTATGGCAGAACATAGAAAATCCATCCGTCTACTTCCAAGTTAAAGCATATTGCATACGGTGATAAAACCCTTTCTACTTTTCTACTTTCTGAAAATTCGACTACAACATACTACAAGCTTTTACACCAGAGACTTGACTGTTGTCTTCTGTTCAGGTTGTTGATTTGATACTCCGTCTTTGTCACCACACCGAAAAGCTTTTAATGTTATGTCAGAAGCAGTAGCAAAAGTTCTTGTAGACAGTGAAAAGTCCACAAAGAACACAAAAGCGGAGCACAACTGCCCAATATTATATTCCTCATTTACTTTCAAACAAAGTAAAGCCTTGTGTCCCTAATCTTTTGCCATATTCATTATATATTTATGCATGCAAAGAAAGGTTTCATCTGGTGTTCAATGTGTATACTCAAATTCAGGTACTTATTGCGTACTATGTAAATCTTTGGACGAAGGTAAGACGTTTTGCTCAGGTTGTTCTTACAAACATTATTACATTTTTACCTATTATGCATTGATGCTGCAGAACTTCATAAAATGCATATTTTGGTGCGTAGGCATTATTCTGCTCTGCCGTATCTGCTTCGTGCATCGAATCGCCTAGAGAATAGTAAAGAACAGCATACTGCATGAAGATTTGTCATGAGTACTACTACTACGCGGACAGTGCAAAAACACAATAGCGTTTTACATCGTACTTAAATTTTCTCTCATAAAAAGTGTTTTACTACTTTGGCTGCTACCACTGCATATGAACTACCACAAGGAATCACTACTGCATATATACCTACTTGCACGTACATTATAAATATATTCTGAGCAGAGTGAACATTTTATCATGTGAAGTACGCTGCCAAAGAACAGCAATATGTCGGAGTGGGCTTCATAATAACATTATCGTCAGGCATCATACAAAAAAAATCTTTTTTTTTCAGAGGAGCCTTAGGGGCTTTAACAGCCATAATACATTCAACATTTTCCACTACTTCTATGTCTCTCCTTTCGATCTGTCCGACTGTGTTGTGTAATATGATGGCTTTCATGAATAGCTTAGCTCGGTATGGCAGAAAATGTATGCAGCAGTATATACGCATCCGCATTTACCCATTTCTTCATAAAGAACCACATGTACACATGAACACATGCATAAACGCTTCTTCTATTACCGTACATCCAAAAAAGAGTTAGCTCACCAGCAAACAACAAAAAAAAAACTAGCAATGTTTTTCCTGTAAATCTTTATAGTATCTGTATACAGTGCCATAATACAAAATCAAGACGGCACTCTTCTCAAGACATTTATCATGCATTAGTATCTTTTTATATCTGAAAGAAAGGCCAAAGACTCTGTGCTGCAAATGTCCCATTGTATCATCTACGAGAAAAGTAATTTAACTGTTGTATATCAGGTATTAAACGTGTGTGTGTATATACTTAGGACTGTGACCATTGCCGTCTCTCATCAAGTGGCTGATCCCTTAAATGTGGTGTCGCTTGTATTGTTTGCATGCAGTAGTAGTTTTAGTGTTGTTGCTCCTCGTCGTCGAGTGAGTACGTATGAGAGCACTGTTGACTGTGTGCTGCACTTGTAGTTCTCAGCTCTTTTTATGTGGAAATTATATGAGAAAAGTAATACCTAAAAGGGCTCGCTGACATTACAAATAGCACTGAAAATAGTACTGCTAAATAACCAAATACACATTTACAGCGACTCAACACCAAATCAATATTAGCAGCGAAAGAAATTGGCTGTGCAAATTGTGACACTTCCATTGCAATAATCATCAGTATTCCTTTAGCAGTCATACATTTTGCTTACAATCAAAGTTAATTTGACAGTTTTGCAAAGTGACATATGTAAGTGACAAGAAGCTTTAAAGCATGTTCTCCAATTATATGATGTAGTTGGACTGTGGACAATGATAGTTGTGCGATTGTGGTGCAATGATAGGATATTAGTTTGTTTTAAGTACTTGGGGATTGATTGGATATTGGATGTCACATAAGGTATTTACTTTAGCTTTGACTTTCCAAATTATTATTGAAATTTTGCCATTTTTTGTTCTGTTAACAATCCATATTGGTGGTTCTTACGATGTAAAGCAAAATTAGGATAGAGTTGAAGGTTTAACTATTGTGCTTCATGCATATTTTTTTTTGTAAAAGAGAGCTTAATGGTCAACGAAGGTAAAAAGTCATGAAATACAATGCAAAGAAGAAATTGCTACAATTAGTACAGCAGCGAGATAATTTTAACATGTAGGTGCTTCTTCTTCTTGATCATCACCACTAGAGTAGTAGTGGCCTCGGCCCTGAAGATCTTGTGAAATTTATCGCAAATTAGTACTATTTTTATGGAGTTTGGGCTTGTTAGCTCATGGCTCAATATCTTTCCTTCCATATTAGTCGTGGAGTTTTAAGTTTGGAAGTGATGAATGGACAGACAACTAAACCAGACGAGATTTAAGCCAATAAATAGAAGAAGTAAAAACGCAAATAATTATTGATACAAACCGTACAAGACCTTGATTTTGATGATGAAGTGAGGTAGTTTATGGTGTTTTTGAGGATGTATGATGGATTCACCACTTGAAAAAAGACAATTGTCGTTGTTTTTATAGACTTTATTGGCAATAGACAAGTTCAAACAAGTGTGAGCCGAGCAATTAAAAACTCCAAAATAGGTGCAAGCTTATGATTATGTGTACTGTTAGCATGTAATGAAGATGAACATAATAAGCATCCATCATTCCAAAACAAGTTGTGTTGAAATGTATAGATACTTACTCTCAATATAACGATATTTAGACAAGCTAATTACACATTTAAGTTTCACAGTTGAGAGCAGATTACACACACAAATCAAGTAAACGATTAATAAGACGATGCAACAACGAATCTGCCAAAGGTAGATCAACCTTATTCCCTAAAATGACTTAAACGGTATGATGAGTACTTTTGCATAAATTTATTTAGACTGAATTGTCAAACAGGAATGTGTTTCTTGCTACTCACCTACTCATCTTTTTGTTTAAAACATTTTGACACTTTTAACTACTTCCCCTCTCTGCTGATTTTTTCAAACATTCCATTACATATCATTACCATTGCCATACTGCAAATTACAATGCTTAGCAAAACGCTTCCAGGTCTATTCATCGGTCTTAACATTACTTTTCTATTATAAACGTTTGATACATGAAATTAATGTACATAGTCCAAAGTTCGGAGTTTTGTGCAATACCAGCAGAATAATTAATTAAGCACAAACAATTTATATTAGCCGCATACTCACGCTTGCAATAAATGTTATTTTATAGACAAGTCAAACTTAAGCAACAATGACACACAATATTGTTCATTATAATCAAAAAATGATGGTTACTTTAGATTTTAATTCGAACTGTGCACTCATTTTCTGTGGATTTAAAAGCTATTGTTCGATACAGTGTCCGAAGATGTCAAACGTGAAAATAAACTAAATAATTTTTCATGTTTTTTCACATCCACTTTGCCATCTGCTTGCATGATGCTTTAATATATGTGAATGCGTGAATATTTGTGGATAGATATTTTAAGCACATTTCAAAATTAAATAATAGGTTATTATTCAGCAAAGATTTTTGGTTGATAGACAACTTTGTTGTCACTTCCTCCCCTTTAAATATTAAATGCTCTTCCAAGCGTCAGTAGAACGGTCGACGTCAGAGAAATAAAGAAGCCGAATTTAAATAGCACCCATACACACTGCAAATTCCCACGGGAGAGTTAGAATTTTGGTCAACCAAGCATAACCAATTTCATTTCAGTAATCCGGGATGTTGCCTGATCCTCTTTCTTCTTGTTTCTCTAGACTTTTGTATTTTTACTGTAATGGTGAATGGAATAGCTACTTGCTGTACTATGCCTCGTGCATTAATACTTACATTCAATAATTACGGAATGAGCATAACTAGTTTGGTCTTTGTTTTGTTATTATGTATTTCGTCGTTTCCTCTCGTTGCTCCACCAAAAAAAAAACCTGAGTTGGATATGAATTATTTGTAAAAAATGAGCATGAAGTACATTGTACTTTATTTTGGCAACAATTGACGTATCCTCTTCTCACAGCACCAAAAGGCGAAACAAAACCAGGCCTTTTAAATGTTTACTCATCTGCAACAACAGACCTCTATAGTGTGCATGGGAAAAGGAACGGAAGTGGAATTTGCATTGATAATAATAACCCATGACGAAGCCTTTTAGGGTTCCATTTCCATTCATAAGTTCACTTTAGATAAGGTGTACCACTTGAGACTTCTTTCTCGCTAGTCCAAGAAATCCGAGAACACCGGAAACGCCAATTGTACATGAATGGTAGACATATGCATACACATTTTTTGTCCTTATCCTCATCATCATGACATGGTTTATGAGTTTTAAGCCAGTCGTCCTGCGATGCGAGTAGCTAAACCACATTTTCTAGACCAGAAGAAAAAGGGATTTTATTGAGGAAATGAAAATATATATCCATATGTAGGCTCGTATGGTTCTAGACTACACCTGTAGTAGGATTACAAAGGCATATTACCTATTTGGTAATAATATCGTGACTTCACGGTTTCTTTCATTTACACGGGAATCACCTGTCACGAGTAGTCTTATCATTTTAGAAATCACCGCAAAAAGTGTTGTCTTACCTCTTTGTATACAACTACAACATGTTGATGAAGCCACGTATCCTATCATTATTGTCCATGTTTAGAGCTAAACAGAAAATAATTTATTCAATGAGAGCGTGGGCGTCTACTTTATACTTGGTGCTTGACATCATCATGTGTGTAATGGTGAGAACGAAATACGACCACCTAACAATGTTTCATTGTCAGTAGTATCATATTGATAGCATAACTAGCTTCAAAGAGAAAAACAATCGCATTAAGAAAATTATAATATTACTGCTGATGTTTGTTGGTTGTATTTACTGCTTGTGTATTTTTGTCTAGTCTATTTAAGGGTATCTTGATGTTATCTGAAAATTCTCTTTAAAATTCATTTAATAACCAACGAATGAAAATAGTATTTTAACTCTTGAATCATAATAAACTCTTGAATCATCATTGTAAATCATAATATGGGGATGACTAGCTTCATTCTTCATGAGTTTGATGTCACAATCGACGGCACTTCCAACATTATTTTAGGATTTTCACGTAAAAGTATAGCATGAGCTCATATTATAATGTTTTTGATCGTTGATGTTCGATATTTATGGAAATCATGAACAGAAGCAAACAGAATCCGTTTTCCTTTGCTTTGGTCATAACTTTGAACTTGTAAGTTCCCATTTACGATTGTGGTGTTAGGTTGATAGTGTTAAGTGGTTCTGCCAACAATACGAAGAGTCTTCAAGATTCAAGATGTCTAAAGCTTACAAACGGCTAGATCAGAGCTCACCTGTCGGCTTACCCATCATGAT